>PVKU01015927.1:0-16440 GCA_004027475.1 Anoura caudifer | reverse complement strand
CATCTGAATTTGGGAGGAGGTGGTAATCTTATAGGACTGAGCCCTTAAACTGTGGGATTTAATGCTAATTACAGGTAAATAGTGTCAGAATTTAGTTAAATTGTAGGATATCTCCTTGGTATCTGGAAAGTTGGAGAATTGCCTTGTGTGGAAAATCTACGCAAGGTGGTGTTGGAAGGGAAGTGTTTTGAATAGTAGAGAGAGGCACAAAGCGTGTTTTTCCTCTTTTAAGTAGTGTGTATTTTTTTCAATAATTAAGTTAAAGATCAGGAGTTGGGGAGATTTATCCTGAACTACCTGGGTGGGCCCAACCATGCGATCACAAGCAGTTTTATAAAAGGGAAGCAAGCAGGAGGGTCAAAGACAGAGGAGTACCTGTGTGACAAGGGAAGCAAGAGGTTAAGTGACGCTAGGACAGGAACACAGGTGGCCCCTAGAAAGCTAAAGAGACAAGGAACGAGCTCTGCCCTGAAGCTCGAAGAAGGAACCACTTCTGTCAACACCCTGATTTTAGCCCCATAAGTCATTTCTGACTTCTACCTCCAGAACTGCAAGAGAAAAAATTTCTGTTTTAAGCCACTAAGTCTACGACAATTTATGACAGCAGAAGTAGGAAACTGATACTGACGGTAATCAACTGAGTGACATTTATAAAACGTTGCCTTAGCTAGTGTCTCAGTGCAGGTGTTTTATGTTGGTCATCAAGGCAACAGTCAGACGCGCAGATGCCAGACTTCAGTGTATTTTATGTATTCCTCATTCAACAAGTGTCTTTGCGAGTTGTTCAGTACCCCGGCATATAATTCACCTGGATCTGGACTCTTTAAATCATTTTTGTAATTTATTGATAATAATTACAATCACTAATAGCATTCTTTGGACATTAAGTAAGTAGGTCAGGCATTGTTCTAAGCACTTCATCCATATTATCTAAACTTACATGATAGTTTCTGTTATAATCCCCGTTTTGCAGGCAGCCTTGCTGTGTGGAGCCAGCTTTACACCTGTAGGTCTGTCTTTGTTTGAGGTCTGGGTTTTCACCGTATTTAGCTTTCTCTTCCCATTTCCTTGTTGAACATGGGCTTTGGTTCCCCCTGACAATGTTGTTATACTGTTTTCATTAAGTGAAAAGAAGACAAAGCAATATGAGATAGGAAATAGTGGTGCCCTTTTTCTGCCATCTGATAACATTAAACCATCTTTCTCTCCAACATTCTGGCAATTCTGAGTGCTCTTTAAACAATATTTATTAATAATGTGCTTGCTAATAATTTTCTCAACAGGAAGTTACTTCAAATGTTAAAATAATAGTAAGTAAAACAGTTTTTAACCACACTAAACAAGAATCACAGAGAAATAATAAAAATAAAACACTCAGTTAAAACACCATTAATTTCCTTGACAGGAATTTAGAGCCTGTACTTCTGCCCTTGCTTTCTGAAAAGTGATAGAGGCTTTTCCCCCCTCACTCTGGAAACTTGGAAAAGGCATTTAGGCACTTTGGCCTTCAGGTTCCTCTTCTGCAAAATTAAAATTGGACTAGAAGTTCTCTAAAGATTCATTCAGTTCTAAATACAGTGATTTCAAAATATATATTTATTTTGGGGAAAAAAATAATTCAATAGAACCCTGCCTGTTCATATGAGGTAGAACCCTGATTTACCAGTAAATATTTCAGCCATTGCTAACAGACGAAAGCCTCGATGCTAGACTTATTACCAGTCTTGCAGGCTGCTTATGAAGCACGCACCGTTTCAGTGGGTGAGACCATTTTGTGGTGGTTGCTTAAACAATCTTCCTTGCGCCTCTGTGCTTTCTGCCTCTTGGAGAAAATCAGAAATTGAGTTCCCATCTATTCTTTTAGCTTAATCTTCTACTACAGTTCTCCAAAGACAGCCTGCTTTAGCCACATCATGATGTTATTATGTAACAAGCTCAGATGTCTCCAAAGTCAAGAATGTTGCCAAAGGAATACCTGCATTTGATATATGGATGGACTAGATGACTTCTTAGGGTGACTGTCTGTTTTCCAGGGTCTATGCCCAATGTTAACACTGAAATTCCTCAAACCCAGGAAATCCTCCATCCTGGGAAAACCAGCATGGTTGTTTGCCCTGTCTGAGGTCCCTTAAATCATAGGTCAGTGCTGTTCACTAGAAATTTCTGCAGTTGTGGGAATGTTCTATATCTATGCCATCCAACTTAATAATAGTTTTGTGTGGTTATTAAGCCCCTGAAATGTGAACAGGATAATTGAGGAGTTGAATTTTTAATTAGTTTCAGTTTAAGTAGCCACAGGTGACAAGTAGCTACTCTATGGGACAGCACAGCTCTTAGGTGAAGCCTTGAAAATGATCACTAGAGAGACGCTTCATGCAGTACCCTTAAGGGAAGAACAGTAGTCCCCCCTTATCTGTGGGGGGTACTTTCCAAGACCCCCAGCAGATGTCTGAAACCTCAGATAGTACCAAACTTTGGATACTACATTTTTCCTATACATGCATACCTATGATAAAGTTTAATTTATAAATTAAGCTCAGTAAGAGATTAACAACAACTAATAATAAAATATAGTAATTATAACAATAGACTGTAATAAAACTTATGTAAACATGGCCTTCCTGTCTCAGAGTATCTTATTGTGAAGACGTGAGATGACACAGTGCCTACATGAAGAGATGAAGTGAGGTGAGTAATGTAGGCGTGGTGAGGTAGCCTTAGGCTACTGTAAGGGTTACCTGAGCACAAACTCTGTGTTACCACAGTAGTTCATCTGGTAACGCGGATGGCTGCTAAGTGACCAATGGGTGGGCAGCGTATAAAACATGGATACAGTGGACAAAGGGCTGATTTATGACCTGGAGAGTGAGTTGGTGCAAGATTTCATCACACTACTCAGAATGTTGCACCATTTAACACTTATGATTTTTTTTTTATTTCTGGAAGTTTCCACTTAATATTTTCAGGCCATGGATGAGATTACAGGCAACTGAACTCACAGAAAGCAAAACTGCAGGTGAGGGGGGAACACTGTACCTGAGAAGTGGTGTGACTGCACATTTGCATGCCACTCAACCCACCAGCCTTGTGTCCTGGATCCACTGTTCTACTGACAGGGCAGTGTAACGAGGTCATCTAGGCGTATTGGTGAGACCTATCTTTGTCATACTTGAGGTCCAAAGGTAGTGGAATGATGGCCCTTGGCGAAATATGTGATTTAAGTTATAGAGTAAATATGTCTGAGTTTCAGTAGGCGGGTAATTATATCCAAACATAAACACTGTAGTAGGTAGTACTTTGTGGTTTTGCTGCTAACACATAAGCAGTTGGGGAGTTTATGTATAAGAAGTTTTATGTATATGAGCCCATTTTTGCCCTAGCCTGGTGGTTTAGCAGAGTTAGGGACATTATACCAAATTAAGTTCCAGTTTTGGCATGAGGACTGATTTAAAATATTCTTTTGTGAGAGAAACGCAAGGAACTGACATTTGCTTTGTTATATCAGAGTAAGCACTCAATGAAAGAAAAGCACATTACATCCTAAAGGAGAGAGTTTTCTTCAACTGCAGTATGTTGACACCATACATCTGTCTGACTTCAAAGCTCTTGGTTATAAATCTTGCAGATAACTGATCAGCCTGAATGCAGAAAGGCAAAAGTTGAAAGAGAAGTTGGAACATTAGAAGAGGCAAAGAGACTCCGCAGTCCCTGCAGGAGTTGAAGCCAGTTACCTTGTGACATATATCCTTGGTTTCTGCAGGCCTCGGCTGTCCATTTAAATTCTAATGTGCAACTCTGGCATATTCGAGGAATTAAAAGTGCTGAAGCAGGCAGCAGCACCGGAAATATCAGAACATTTTTGAATATTGCAGTATCTGTGTGCTGAGGAGCTCAGGTATATACTTTTAAATGTCAGAGAACACAGCTCTAGCGATGCTCTGCTATGAATTCTTTGGCGACATGCCGCTTCTTAAAGAAAGTAGGAGTGAAGTTCTGAGTTTTCAAGTGATTTGTATTGTTGTTTATCAAGCAAACCAAGAAGTCATCACCTAGAATTTACATATAGGGTTTTAATTAAAAGGAAAAAATTTTAAATTCTTCTTTTTAAAAAACTATCTTCAGCTGTGAGAATTGAAAATTGTCAGATATTTAGGCGAATTTTGGGGTTTTGTCTCATTTTCTTATTCTGTATTTATATAGCACCTCCAAGCCATATTACTATTATTACTATAATATCACTGAGCCAGCAATAGGCAGGCACTTGAGAGGTAGTAATAACTGTTACTGCAGTTGGTGCCTGGAGAAAAGGAAGACGCTATCTGAAGGCTGGCTTTCCAGAAGGTCAGTTATATAGGGAAGTGTAATTGCTATATAGATAACTGCTATTTACAATCTCCAGAGAGCACTGGTTCCTGGCGTTCATTCAATACTTATATAATCTTCCACTTGTCAGGCTCTGAGCTAGGTGTTGAGGGTGCTCCTGTAATGGCAGCCTGTGGGGAACTGTGCTTAATAAACTGCATGAAGAGCAGCTTTTCTGAAACATATCGAGTGTGTGAAATAAGACTGAGTATGGACTTGGAGGTTTTTTTTCCCCAAATAGAACACTTAGTTCAGGAATTTAGCAACTGGGTCTCTATCCTTCTCACCTCTTATTTATTGAGTGGAAAGGGTATGAATTGTATCTTTAAGGCCTTCTGGCCTCTTCTTTCCACCTTCTCTATGGCCTTTTTGCCACACAAACTCCCAAAAGGAGATTTTACTATGCTAATATACCTTGTGGATTGCCAAGTAGGGGAACAAAGCACATATTGCTTTTCTTCCCTTTCTGCCCATTTATTTGTTTTCTCCCATTATCTTTTAAGAAATTTCTGCTAGGGAGTCATTTAATAACAGTTTAAAATGATAGGAATGTCTCAAAGAACAGGAATTCTGAAATGCAAGACAAGGGGGAGTCAATGATCTTATGTATCCCTCGAATCATAGCACGCATTGGCTTTCTGCTCTTTGTCTCAGCTTTGTTCCATTAATCTCCCATAAAGCTGTAACTGCTAAAGTGAGATATTTATGTTACATCCACACCATGAACTTTTGAGTAGTGCCTTTGGTGCATGATCTTATAAATCTTTACAACAGTCCCAAGAGGTAGGGATCTGACATACAAAAGAGAAAGCAGAAAATGCCTTTAAATCCCCTTCCTCCCCTACTTAAAAAACAACAAGAACAACAACAACATGGAAACTTAAATAAAAGATTTACAGATAGGTTAAGTGAATAAATCACTCAACTGAAAAGCATTGCCACTGAGATTTGAACCCAGACTTCTCCACTTACACTAGCACTTCCCAGACACACATGAGGTCCCCGAGGTATTAACAGTGTTATCCCTCCAAAGGGATAACCACGATCAGGTACATTTGGAAACAGTGAATGTACTTGATTCCTTTGGAGATCCACAGTGTATATTTAGCAAATTGAGACTTTAAGAAGTCCTGCTGAATAGAAAAAATAACACCAACAATCTGTTTATTTAGCTTAACATAGCATTTGAGTTTCCACTCCCTCCCTGGTTTAAACACTTAAAATACCTGCTATATAATGAGGAAAATTGGACCATGTAATGCATCAGTTAAAACAATGAGAAAATTAGGACAACTTCTAGAGAGTTCCCAATGAAACCTGGGTTATTGTCTGGCTCAACATGATCTTCTGAAACCTAAAGGGCAGTGTTAATGACAGTCTTAGGAGCAGAGTGTCATGTAGGGAGTGGAAAAGGACCTTTAAAGGGGAGAGCATTCTAAAAACCCCATTGTGCTAGAAGTACTGTGTAGTCACAATGTGCTAAGTAGGCAAGAAGGGGCTACAATTAAATAGACCAGTTAGAATTTTACAAGTAGTTAACTTGAGTTGTTTCTCATTCTATAGATCAAGATGAACGAGAGGGATTGACTCATTGCCCCAGGGTGACTGACCAGTCATCTAAATTTGCACGACTTTCAGTCTAAAATTGGAAGAGTCCTGGAAAAGCCCAAACAGTTGGTCACCCTACCTTTACTAAAAAGTGATTATTTGCAAAGGTTGTTACTAATATTCAGGTATCACAGCTATGTGATCCGAACACATTTAAAAAGTTTATTCCCTTTATCAAGGAAGTTTATTACAGATAATTGAGGATAGTTTTGATGTAGAGTAAAACATTCTTGTGCATTAAAGGTTAATGGTATAGTTTGAGATCTATCAGGGACACTCCGCATTTTTATTCTTAGCAAGTCAGGGCAAAGAGCAGGGTAATTAATCTAATATTGGCCCCCTTAGTAGTGTAAGCTTGACCCAAGGAGACCTATGCCAATTCCAGCTACACTTGAGAGGCAGAAAGCACCAAGTTTCAGGGTTGTAACAGCCTCCAGCAAGTGGTCAGTCACAGAAATTCATGATGAAGGCTCAGAGAGATTGACAGCCTGCATCCAGTTGGCCTGTGTAAGAGCTGCAGAGACGTGAGCTCTGAATTGGAATGCGTAGCAAAGCTTCAGTTCTCAGGTAGTAGAATCAAGCAAGAGCCAAAGAGGTTGCTTTTGTTTTCCTAGTTTTCTCATTGTTTTGTCTGATGTGTTGCATAGCCCCAAAGCAAGACATGCAGAGGAGGCCCATAGGGGCATCAGAAAAGAGTGGGAGGCAGTGTGTGGACCCAGCACATGAGGCCTCACACCCTGTAGTAAGGCAAGTAGCCAGGTGTTTACTAGTATATAATACAAGCCAATGAGCCCCCTCCTGAACACTTAATATTAAACTTTTCCTATGAAAAGATCAAAGGCCCCAGGTTCTTTAGATACTTCTTGTCTGAGAAGGGGATGACTAAACATGTAGATGGGAAGGCTATCAGAACCAGCCAGGGAAAGACAAGGAAAGGGGAAATGGGGTCTTCCCATCGCCAGGTGCAGTGACTGCTCACTGATTTTGCAAGGGCGTGGGAATTCTGGAATGAAAATGCAGAGAAACCAATGTGGAAGTCACAGCAGTCTTCCACCCACTCAGTTCTGTGAGGAATGTACAGGTGACCCTTGAACAACACAGGTTTGAACTGCCTGGGTCCACTTACATGTGGGGTTTTTTTGCAATAAATACTATAAATGTAATCTCTCTTCCTTATGATTTTCTTAATTACATGTTTTTTCTTTAGTTTATTTTATTGTAAGAATACATTATATAATACAAATAACATATAAAATATATGTTAATTGACTATTTATATTATCAGTAAGGCTTCCAGTCAACAGTAGGCTATTAGTAGTTAAATTTCGGAGGAATCAAAATTGATACAGAGATTTTCAACTGCACGGAGGATCAGCACCCCTTAGACCCCTTGTTGTTCAAGGGTCAATGGTATATGGAGCATCCATAAACACTGTGTTTGCATGCATCATCCTCTTCAGCATCCCTCTAAGCTGTTCTGGAGAATGGATGTCTGCTGTGGACAGGATTCCTCCTGGGACAAGGCAATGAAAATATGAAACCTGGCAGAGAGCTCCAAGTCATCTTACACAAGGGCAAATGTAAATGGTTGGTTTACTCCTAGAGAAAGAAAATGGAGGAGCTTGGCAAATCAGCCATCCTCGTTCTTAATCACGTAGGATCTCTTTTACAAGGGAGGTAGCAGTCTGTTTTATTTTTTTTTCCCCACTTAAAAAATGGAAGAATTGCTTTCTTAAATTTTGGTGTTGGAATTCATGGTCCTGCATATCTTCTGAAACTATGCAAATATGTCTGGTTCAAAGGAGGCTGGTGTTGAATTATGCTGAGAACCGTTGCCACTATGCTCTACACCTTACAGAATGCAAGCCCTTGTTAAGTCCTTGTTAAAATACTGCTTTCTTTTTGTTTAAAACAAGGGCATCTTATAGAATGTTTCAAATGACTGGAGGGGAAATAGAGAGATTAATCACTTTATAAGCACCAATTAATGGCTCTTTATGACATTGGTATCTTACTGGACAACGAATTTTTAAAAAGAAATAAACATTTCTAGGATTTACATTACTATGCTTCAACTAATGATTATTTATTATTCCTTGCCTACTTGCTGATTTATATCCTGAAAATGAAGTCCTTATAGTTATTTCCTCTATTTGAAAGTCCAGTTTCAAATTTAATGCTCTGTAGCCAGTTCCTCTGAAAGGGAAAATCTAGAAACAAAGACGTGATAGAATTTTCCAAAAACAAGTCTGCAGATTAAGTCCTCAGTGTAATTTCTTTGGGTTAACAACTTCTTCAACTTCTTTTCAGACCGCCGTCTTACAACCTTAGGCTAACCTTGTTATTCAGATGTTTTCCATTAAGGTCACTTAAAAAAACATACATGTTTATTGACTTTAGAGAAAGAGGAAGGGGGAGAGAAAGAAACATCAATCAGTTGCCTCTCATATGCACTCCAACCTGGGATCAAACCTGCACCTTTGGTGTCCTGGATGATGCTCCAACTGACTGAGCTACCCGGCCAGGGCTAAAGTCACTTTTTGCTTCTCCTTGGAGAGTAGATCATCCTAGGGTTTTGCAGTCTTTTGTGCTCTCTTCACCTGCTTTCTCTGGACCATCTCCTCCACAGCTGTCACTTAACTGACATCTCTAAATGGATGACACAAAATGTATAGCTCTACCCCGAACTCTCTCTAGAACTCTCAACTGCCTCCTAGACACCTGCCCTGAGAAGTTTCATGGGGAGCTCAAACTGAACATGTCCCAAACCAAACTGGTTGTCATCTGTTTCTCTTTTATTGTTTATTCCAGGAAATGACACCACCAACTATTAGGTGGCCAGGCCAGAAACTCATGAGTTGTCTTCAATTCTCCTCTCACTGCAACATGACCCTCCATGATAAGTATCACTCACAGTCCACAGCGATGGTCCTGACAAACCCCTTCCTGCCAAGTGTGGCTCCCGCTTCTCCATCTCGCACTGGGTGATGCCATTAAAGTTCTTTCACAGCACTGAAGCTGAGGGAGGTCTGGAGTGAGAGGAGAGGGGGGGTGTCCCCTCAACCACCTGCGTAATGGCGTCTTAGGAGCCAAAGCAATACCCCAACTCTAACCCTCTCTTCTCAGTTGTGATTCATGAGGCTAAGTAGAAGACAGCAATCAAACTGCACACTGAATCATTCCTCTCTTCTAATTGTAAATGTGTTTCTCAATCAAGATTGTACTGAATTTTTCAAAAAATGCTTTATGGTAACACTTTACGCAAATCCAGAATGTCCGAACCCAGTTTGGGCTCAGGCGGTGATGTGGATCATCTGTGTAGACAAATGATGTGTGCAGCTTGAGGATCGAGACAACTCCTGACTATCTTTTTTTACCAGGTATGGGACAATGATTTGAGCAGCTGGTTGAAGACCACTGTTCATCTGTTGAATAATAACAGTTCAAGTGGATGCTCTCCTAACATTTTGAGAAGTGTGTTGGCATTTCATATAGAAGTCAGAAAGAAGCTCCCTCCCTATGACCCCTGGAAATAAGACTCTTTGCTAAACAAATATGCTGTTTGAGAAGTGCTTCCGTTATGCTCTCTGCCCACTAGAAGAGGACTATGAACATTTCATTTGTATAAGGTTGTCCCGAGGCAGCAATACTTGTCCCTATGGCCCTGCTCAACAAGGTCCGAACCACATACAGAGTGGGGAAATGTGAGAATGTCAATTGTACATGTTGTCTGGCTCTCGCTTGGAGTCATTGCTGATTTCAACCAATTCCCAAGAGATCTTTTTTTCTTCAATGACCATTCTAAGTGTTATACTGCTCTCATAAAACAAAAGGTCTGAGGAATTTTCCTGACAATTTTGTATAGAAGGTATATTGAACTTGCAGAAAATTGTGCCTCATTTCAGAAAGAGGGTCTGCCCTTTTGTGTTAACTAGTACAGAGCATCTTCAGTGCCTCAACCATATCACAGCTTACATAGGGAATTGTTGGATTTGTGATATTTGATAATTAAATGAATGAAAAACTGCAGGTACAACTGACTATCAGTTGGCTCTCCTCTTATACCCCCACTTGAATCACAATTGACTTTCAAACCAAGGTCATTTCTTTTTTTCTCCCTACTCCTTGTACCAAGTTTAGGGAGCAGGGCCAGCATTTTTTTCTTACATTCCACTGCTTCCTCTCCTTTTTTTCTTTTTCAACCCAAGAGTGTTGTGATCAAGTTGATGTTTTAGAAGGACCACCCCAGTATCTGAGAGGAGAATGGATGGGAGGGGAGACTGAAGGAGAGAATTAGACTGGGGACAGATGACAAACCTAGGCAAATGGAGACAGGCCTGGAGTGCCATATCAGTAGGTCCAAGGGCAGGAGCAGCCAGAACAACTGTTCTACTCAGGAGTGGCTTGTGGAGGTGCAGGGAGGTAGATGCAGGGAGAGGGCTGCTGGGATTGAGGTGCCCTCAGGACATTCAGAGAAAGTGCTCAGACAACAGTCTTGGAGGGTCTGGTGTCTGTGCAGGGTCTGAGTTTTACACCCTGGAACGGATCTGAGCTTCCCCACATACCCCTAACTACTGGGTAGCCAGGGTAGAAGGTGTAAGGGAAAGCCAAACAATATGTAAACATCACCTTTTGAAATTTCTAGTTTAACCCTGGCTGGTGTGGCTCAGCGGTTGAGTGGCAGGCAGCCTGTGAATCAAAGGGTCAACAGTTTGATTCTTGATCTAGGGTATACGCCTGGGTTTCGGGCCAGGTCCCCAGTAGGGTGCACATGAGAGGCAAACACACAGTGATGTTTCTCTCCCTCTCTTACACTCTCTCTCTAAAAATAAATAAATAAATAAATAAATAAATAAATAAATGAAATTTTTAGTTTAAATAAATAAATGAAATTTTTAGTTTAAATTATTCAATCTCTTTAGGTCAATGCTAAGTTATTTTATTTTACTTATTTTTCTCTCCCTTTGGACATCCTGGACATCTAATTATATGACACACCCCCACTTCTGTCTGTTGGTCACTTGTTATCCCTGTGTTTTTGAGAGGCGAAGAGAAGGCTCATCTGCCCAGAGAGCAGAGAGCAAGGGGAGAGACTATGCTAGGTAAGTCTGGAGTTGTCACCAGGGCCAGAGCATAAGGACCTGATGGGCTGTGTTGAGAATTTTGGTCCTTTCCCTAAGAGCAATCAAAAGATTTTTAATGGTCTTAAAAGGGTAAAACAATGCAATTTTTTAAAAGACCAGGACAGTGCAAAGGATGGGATTGACTGAGGCAGGAATGAATGTGGGGGAGCCGTTAGAGGCCAAGGCAGTAGTTAGACCTCAACAAATTAGTGGTACCCTGATCTTTTATTCAGCCAAGGTAGATAACAAGAGTCATCTTTGACTCTTCACTTTCCTCAGTTCAGTATCAAACTCTACTGACTTAATATCATATTAATTACTTACTTGTGTCAGGCACATTGCTAGGTATGATAAGTGCATTTTTCCCAATCAATCTCTTACTACATTATTCTTATTTTACATGTAAAAAAATGGAAACTTGGAGGTTCACAGCTAAGTGATGAAGTCAGAATTTGAACTCAAGGCTGTTTGTTTCCAAAACTGGTGACTTGATGTCTTTTCAACTTGTCCTTTCCTCTCTTTACTCTTTCCGCTGTGGCCCTAGCTCAGATCATTGTAGTAGAAGCTCAATCTATTGATCCCCAATTAGTCAAATCACCGCATTAACACTAGTCTTCAATCCTCTTTCACACTCATCACTAAAAACTAGCAGGAGTCTGGTTTACTAAATTTTCCTGGTCCTACCAATTTAGTTGTATTTTTTACCAAGAAACAGTTGTATCTTGTCTGCAAGCCAGTCAGTGCAGTTGTACTTTTTAGTTGTTACAATATTTAATTAAATATTGGGTAAACCAATTAAAAAATGAGTGTGAAAGAGAGCTGTTTCTATGAGAACTAAATTGAATATTTTGGAAAGACTTGAGAGGGAGTGGCTGAACACATTGACAATCCAAATAAGTATGGGAAAGATGAACCAAAAATGATTGGGAGAAACCTGTAAAAACTTCTTTAAGATTCTGCATTCCAACAGCCTTTTGCTGCAATTTAAAGAAACAGAAACATGGGTGTGGCCCGTGCAAAAAAAAAAAAAAAAGATACAAAACTCCAATTAGGAGACCTGTACCAAAGGAAGAGACTCGACACTTCTGCTGGATGAATGTGCCGTTATGTGTGTTAAGTTAAAATATATCTTACCACAATTTTAAATTATGTGCCATTCTGAGGAGCATGATGAAATCTCGCGAGTCTACCTCCTCGCGGCCCCAAACGTGAAAATCATTCTTTCCGCGGACATATCTACGCTGTGCAAGCTCCAGCCTGTGAGTCACTTAGTAGCCACCTTGGTTGTCAGATGGTGTCGCAGTTTCCCAGTGCTTGAGTTTAAGTAAAACCCTTATTTTACTTAGTAATGACCCGGGAGCACAAGAGTAGTGATGCTGGCAATTTGGATATGCCAAAGAGAAGCTGTAAAGTGCTTCTTTTAAGTGAAAAGGTGAAAGCTCTCTATTTGATAAGGCAATTTATCATATCAGATCATCACAACAAAGGTGAGTACAGAAAGATATTTTGAGAGAGAGCACATTCGCATAACTTTTATTACAGTATCGTGTCATAATTGTTTTATTCTTAGTTATTGTTACTAATCTCTTACCGGTCCTAATTTCTAAACTTTATCATAGGTATATATAGGAGGGGTGCAAAAACCCAGTAGTTTATTTATAAAAAATTGTGTATTTATTTTTACATATTTAAACTTCAGTCACCTTCAAAGTACTCTCTATTTGATGCAATACACCTACTGAGAATTTTCCATAGCTCAAAACTGTTTTTTGAACTCATTGATTTTGATGCCTTTTAGTTCTTCTGTCATTTTTGTTTCACCTCTTCCATATCAGCAAAATGTTTCCCTTTGAGGAATTTTTTCATCTGGGGAAAAAAAAATCACTGTGGGAGAGATCAGGTGAATAGGGAGGGTGGGGCACAGGAGTCATGCTGTTTTTGGTCAAAAACTGCTGAACACTCAGCACAGTATGGGCAGGTATGCTCGTAAATCACCCATCCTGAAATGGGCAAATGCTGTGAGTCTTCAAAAAAATTCCTTGAAGCCAAACACAGCCTCTCACAATGCCAACTGATACAGATGGGTTCCTAGAACACTCACCTAGTGGGGGAAGCCAGTACTACAAGGGGCCCGCCTTCCAGAAGATAATTCTAGTGAGGTTTTTTTTGGTCCCCCCTGGTATGTATAGGAAAAACATAACATGTGCAGGATTCAGCACCGTCCATGGTTGTAGGCATCCTCTGGGAATCTCTGAATGCAGCCCTGGTGGACTGCTGTACCTGTGTATCTTCCTATCTATGGGAAAAAATGAGAAGAAACACATAAACGTGTTGACGGTGGTTATCTTTATCTAATAAGTTTTAGAGTTATTCCACTTTTTTCTTCTGATGAAAGCGTACTGACTTTATTGTGGTTAGGTGTTTGGGGGTGGTCAGATAAAGAGAAAGAGGGAGGCAGGGAAAGGGTCATTTTGTGTAATACGAAAAAGTTAAAACCATAAAGAGTGCATTGAGTCTTAAAAATAATAATAGTTACTTTAAAAGAGAGATATCTGTGTGCTAGAAACCTGAATTAGCATCGGAAACCATCTGGGCAAGTTAAAAAGAAAGTCTGAATAGGCTGGGGACAGCATGTTATTTACTGTTCGATTTGGTCAGTCTTCCATCTGTAATGACTGTGGCTTTATGGCAACATTTTCATTAGCCAAAAGTAGGTGTTAAAATGAATCATCAATTTAGATATTGATTGCACTTAATGATCCCATTCAGAAGAGTAATACTATGTTCCTTTATTCTAAGTAATTTGTTACCACAATGTTCAAAGATATACAGTATATAAAGGAATCATGTGTTTGGGACTCTGCATTAGCTTTATTAGGAAAATGAGAGAAAGGATGTGTGTTTAGATGTGGTTTGCATTCCCTGATTTCTCCCTTTGGAGGAATTACAGTCTGGTTAGTCCTCAAAAGAAGAGTCTGAAACTAATATTTATCAGCACATATTAGCATTTATATCAAGCTTCGTGCTGGTATACTTAACATCACGCCACTCCTCAGACAGGTATTGACTATGAGACTGAGACTCAGAGAAATTTCTTTTTTTTAAGTATATTTTATTGATATTGCGATTACAGTTGCCCCAATTTCCCCCCCTTTGCTCTCTCCCCTCCACCCAGTACCCCCATTCCCACCAGCAATCCCCCACCCCCGATTTCATGTCCATGGGTCTGGTGTGTAAGTTCTTTGGCTTCTCCATTTCCTATGCTATTAATCTCCCCCTATTTTGTTCCTACCAATTATGCTTCTTAATCCCTGCACCATTTCCCCATTTTCCCCCTTCTCCCTCCCAACTGATAACCCTCCAAATGATCTTTGTATTTATGATTCTGTTCCTGTTCTGGCTGTTTGCTTTAGGTTTTTTTTTTTGGGGGGGGGGCAGGATTCAGTTGTTGGTAGTTGTGGATTTGTTGCCTTTTTAATATTTGTGGTTTTGATCTTCTTTTCCTTAAATAAGTCCCTTTAACATTTCCTGTAATAATGGCTTAGTGGTGATGCACTCCTTTAGCATTACCTTATCTAGAGTGCACTTTATCTGCCCTTCCATTCTAAATGATAGCTTTGCTGGGGAGAGTGTGGCCTAATTGGAAAGGGAAATCTTTGGGGTCACAAAGGCTTAAATATGAATCTTGGCGCTACCACATTACTGGCTATGTATTATAACATTCCGTGGTGGTAGATGGTGTTATTTTTCAAAATTATGACCAAGATAAGGTCAGTTCGAGGACAGATTACTAGCAACATTTGTTAAAATAACTGAGAGAGAGGTAGCCTTCCAGGGAAGGTTATTATCTACTGATAGGGGAAGGGATGGCTGATGTTCTTTAATTATGGTATCACCAAACATAGCACTCTTTTTCATGCCTCTCATTGGATGCATTGCATTGGTATGGAGATACTTTAGTAGGAAAATGTTAGTTTTAGCAAAGTCCACAGTGCTAAAGATTTGGGGGAAAATAAAATTGTTTAGGCTTTGGCTCAATTTGGACCTAAGAGTAGTCAGAAACAAAAGGGCAGTGCAAAATGAAGCCTTTGCAACTTTATCAAATTGCTGTTTTTTGCACATACCAACATAGGGACTTCTGGGCAATTAACAAACATTTGTTAGATCACAGATTATTGTAAAAAAAAGTAAGGGTCCAAAACATCTCCCAAAATGACCACAATAGCCTGTTGTTACCCTTGACAGGAATTAGACTATAAAGAAGGTGAAAGTTTGATCTGTTAAGCTGTTGTTCACTCCCTAGAAAATACCACCAGCATTGTGAACATTAGTTACCTGGTAAATATAGCTTATCTGAGTGAACAATACGTATGGCGACCAATCATCCTGGTTGGTCTGGGACTGAGTGGTTTCCCCAGGACATGGGGCTTTCAGTGCCCCTGACACTGCCACTGACTGGATGGTCCCAGGCAAAGCTGGACAATTGATCACCCAACAATAGGATCAAATTTTTCAGTTTCTGTTCATAAGCTAAATTTATGTGAAATTTTTAAATGCTAAGAAAAATACCTGCTCTTTTATTTTTAAGCTATAAATTTATTCTATTCAATTTTTAAATTTAAGTTTATTGGAAAACTTAAAATGACTTTTTTAGAAATAAAATAATGTAATAAAACATTACCTTCTTTCATAAACTGAAGATGGGTTTTCATAATTCATAAAGAGTGATTCATTCACTTTGTTACTTTAAAGGATGTCAAAGCTTTTGCTTTAAAAGTAAAAAATAAATAAAGCAACAACAACAACAAAAAGCACAACATGAAATGACTCCTTAAAACTAATAGTGAGAGAAGCCATAGTGATCGGAGCCTGAGCCTCTCACCCAGGATATGCTGCAGAAAAAGGCTAAAAGTAGCTGCTCGGTGTCATTCTATTTGGAGATGCAGCAGACAGCGGCACGTGAGCGCTGCTGACAGGGGATGATGGGGTGCAGTGAGCCACTGGGCCACGTCCTCCTTGACAGGATAAGTTGCAGATGAAGTGGGAAGAACAGAGGGATAGAAATGTGTACTGAGACCCGAGGATTATCCTCTTTTTGTGCTAAAGAGCAGGGTTCCAGACAATTCTGTTTATTGCACTAGAATTTAATAATAGCTGAATGGTTTTAAAAATACATCTTAGAAGGAACAGTGCACATGTTGTGATTCATTTTAATTTAAAATTCAAGGTGTTCTATTTTCAATTCCTTTTTTATTGTGCTAACTGTACCTAAATGGAAAATGATTAACTTTGTCAAATGAAAGGAGCTAGATACAAAGCAAGATAAAAATTATGTTTCTGATTTTTT
>PVKU01015926.1:0-16441 GCA_004027475.1 Anoura caudifer | reverse complement strand
GGCAACCCAGTCGCTGGGTTGTGATGCTGTATGTCTGGGAGGGGTCCGAGAGGGAACAATGGTGCTTGCTCTGCTCTCTGCTGGATTTCAGTCACTTCCCCTGCTTCCCTCATGCAAATTGGACCCTTCTGGTGCTGATTCCCATGTGGGTCACTTTGTGTACATTCTAGGACCCTGTGGGTCTTTGCAACAAACTCTCCTGCAAGGCTGGGAGTTTCTCCCGGCACCTCAACCCCCACAGGTATTTTCAATCAGTGTTTTGAGGCTTTATTTCCCCAAGCTGGGACCCTGGGTTGCATGATCTGTCTCACTCCCCAGTTTTGCCTGGTTTATCTGCTCACGAATGTGGGACCGCCTGGTCTGCCAGCCGCCTTGTGCAATGCACCCCTCCACAATCTGCTGCCTTGCCGGGTCCACCCACCACTGCCTTGCATGCCTGGGGTCTGCCAGCCGCCACTTTGCTACAACCCCACTCCAAATGGAACTCCCAACTCCGCCCCTCCTACTGGTCTGGATGAATGTGTCTACTGTAATTCCTTGGTTGTTGGACTTCCATACAGTTCAATTTTCTGTCAGTACTGGTTGTTTATTTGTTTCTAAATTGTTGTTGTCCTTATTTTGGTTGTGCGCAGAGGCACAGTGTGTCTACCTATGCCTCCATCTTGGCCGGAAGTCATAAATTCTTCATTTCTGACTGGATCTTTTTTATGCTGCTGAGGTCCTCACTAAGTTCCTTGAGTATCCTTATAACCAATGTTTTGAACTCTGCATCTGATAGATTGCTTATCTCCATTTTGTTTAGCTTTTTACTGGAGTTTTTATCTGTTCTTTCATGTGGGTGATATTTCTTTGTCTCCTCATTTTGGCAGCCTTCCTGTGTTTGTTTCTACTTATGAAGTAGAGATATTATGACTCACTGTGTTGGTAGTATGTCCAAATGTAGTAGGCATCCTGTAGGCTCCAGTGGTACAACCTCCCCTATCACCCAAGCTGGGCACTCGAGGTGCACCCTTTGTGTGGGCCGAGTACATTCTCCTCTTGTACTTGAGCCTTGATTGCTGTTGGCAGGTTAATGGGAGTGATTTACCCAAGCCAGTCTGCAAGAATTGGCTGGGACTGCTGACTACCAATCTCCACCCTCAGTATAGGGGCAGGGTGGTGGTCCTCTGACTACTGGGTGCTCAGGCTCTGGGGTCTCCTGGATGGTGCAGGCCAAGGTCAGCCCCTCCTGTGTTCTGCTCAGGGCCACCTGCATGAGCTATAAAGTAATCTGAGATGTCTGCTGCTTGTGCTGGCCTTGGAAAATCCCAGTCAAAAGCAAGCTGTGAATCTAGACTGGATGCTGCTAGTGCCAGCCTGGGGCCACTTAGGCAAGAGGTATGGGGCCAGGGACTCATTGAGCCTGTATTTTATTTGTCTATGAGGATTTAGGAAGCTGTGAAACATGAACCCAAACCAGACATATATATGGAAAAATCACTCTTAACATCTTGGGTGGCCCTGTTAGTGTAGGGGACAGAGCCTCAGAAGATCTCCTGAGCGAGGAAAACAGTGTCAGCCAGACTGATGGAGTTTCAGATATGGGACTGGCCTACTGGCTCTATGACTCTGTGGGGGGAGGGTTCAGAAAAGGGACAATGGCCTCTGCCCATACTTTTGTCTGGGAGAAAGCTGTTCCCCAGTTCTTGCCTTGATGCCAGATACTTCAGCTTCTCCCTACATGTCACTGGTGCCTTTCAAGCTGCTACCTTAGTGCTGGAGCTCGGAGGGAGTGAGTCTGAGTTAGTCCTTTGTGGGTTCTTTAAGAAGAATGCTTGAGACTCCAGAAGTGTCTTCTACCAGTGGTTTTGCAGCTGAAAGGTATGGGGAGTTCTCTTCCTGGTCTTGTAACCATGAACCTGTGGGGCCTGGTGTGGGGTTGGGACTCCTTGCTCCCAAGATATCCCTCTTGAATTTTTACCCACCACATGTGGATGTGGGACCATCCCTTTCCACGTCTGCGCCCCACCTACCAGTTTGAATGGATGTGGTTTCTTTAATTTTGTAATTGTTAGACTTTCATTCAACTGGATTCTGATGGTTCCGAGTGATGGTTATTCTATAGTTGTAATTTTGATACGGTTGTGCAAAGAGTTGAGCCATGTTACCTGTGCTGCCATCTTGACTGGAAGCCTGATTAATATTTAGCTGTAACTTAAGACTCATATTTGTCAATGAATTAGCACTGATTGGTTTAGAAAGTTGTCCCACATCATTCCCATTCACTTTGTGAGTTTCCTGTGTCTTTTGCAGGATTTCCAATTTAATTTTGCAATTATTTGCATTATTTATTACAGTTTTCATGTCTAATCATCAATGGATGGCCAGTCACTAAAACAGTCTGGGATTGAGGGTGTGGGGGTAGGGGATGGACTGCACAGAGACATCTGCTGTGGTTCTCAGGAGGGATGATAGGCAATCAGTTCATCAGTGAGTGGCTTGGGCATGTTGGCTGCTGGTACCTGACACAATGGACTCTTGGTTGGGGCATGAATCATGACTCTCTTGAGGGAAACGGCACTTACTACGTTCCATTACAGCTCTGTTTCTCAACATTGGCAGCCCTCTAGAATGAACTGGGAAACTTTAAAGAATCCCCATGCTGGGGCATCACCAAAACATTCTCACATAATTGGTCTGGAGTTGAGCCCAGGCACAGACATTTTTAAAGAGTGTTCCAGATGATTCTAATGTGCAGCCATAGTTGAGATTTTCTGATGTGTATGTATGTTTCTGCCCCTCCACTGCAGGGGAGCCCAGGGTACACAGCATGGGGTCCCATGTTGGTTTTGCCTGCATTGCCCCCAGCTCACTGACTACAACTGTGCTATGTGTGTGTGTGTCAGGCCCAGACCAAGGAGACCAGAGTCTTGCTGTTGTCAAGTTGATCAAGTGAGGAGGAGCTGGAGGACCACATGGCAGAGGTTGACATTTTGGCGTACACTGACCATCTGCTCATCACCTGGCTGCTGGCTGCCTTGGACCTGGGAGGCTGTATTGGTTTGCTAGGGTGGGCAGAATGAACACCACAGGCTGGAGGCAAATAACAGAAATGTATTTCCCCACAATTCTGGAGGCTGGAAGTCTGGGATCAAGATGTCAGCAGGGTTGGTTTTCTCTAAACCTCTCTCCTTGGCATGTAGATGGCTTTCATCTCCTATGTCCTCATGCGGTCTTCCCTCTGTGTATGTCTGTGTCCTAACCTCCTCTTCTTGTGAGGATCCATTCAGATCAGATTAGGGCCTGCCCTAGTGACTTCATTTTATTGTTAATTACCTCTTTAAAGTTCCATTCCCAAATAAGTCACATTCCGAGATACTAGGGGTTAGGAATTCAACAAAAGAATTTTGAGGGGACACAATTTAGCCCAGAACAGAAAGCAAATTCTGAGTGGACATGCAGGAGGCAAGGGGGAATTTGTGCTCTGCCAGGGCACCTCAGGGCATCTCCCATGCTTTACCAGGTTGGGCCTGCATGTATACTCCAAAAGCAGGGGCTCAGACCAGACTGAGAGACAGTAGCATCCAGGTGTAGACCCAGGGCTGAATGATGGAGCCAGGTCAATTGGCTTCCTCCCTGAGGGGTCTGGGAGGACAGGGACTGGGAAGAGATCTGTCCATGTGAATGCATTCTGTGCAGGTGGAGCAGTGTGGTGGGGGTTGCTTTCAGGATCTTCTGAGGAGGGTCCATGCTTGTCTCTGGGCCTTATCATCCATCTTCTAGCTGCAGGACCTGGTCTAGACCTTCTGGCAGGTTCTTCTTGGTGCCAAGTCCTTTGCTCAGTGTTCTGATATCACTGGTTGAGGCATGGGAACCAAAGAGGGAGAGTGGTTCTTCCTTGTGTGATGGTAAAGGGGCCCAGGTGCCCAACCAGGCATGGGGGGAGGTGGTCAGAGCCTTATGTCAATTGCTCTCAAGCTATAGTGGACATAGGCCCTGGCTTGTGTAGCTCAGTTGAGCTCAGGCTACGAACCAAAGGGTCGCCAGTTGATTCCCAGGCAGGGCACATGACTGGGTTGCAGTCTGGGTCCTCAGTAGGGGCACGTGAGTGGCAACCACACATTGATATTTCTCTCCCTCTCTTTCTCCTTCCCTTCCCCTGTCTCTAAAAATAAATAAAATCTTTTAAAAAGTCATATCTTTATAGTGGGCATGGAATTACCAGAGGATGCTTGTGAAAATGCAGAGCTCCAGGCCACATCCCCAGATTATTCCCCATAGAAAGTGAAATCCAAGAGGGTGAGGATTTTTGTTTAATTCATGGTGGGACCCTCACCCCTCCCAGGACAGGGCCTGCCACGGAAAGCACTTAGACCTGTGCAATGATCTGGTAGGCCATGGGATGGCCTGGGAATCTGAATTATTAAATATTTTCTGATGGTTCTGATGTAGGGAATAACTGAGCCCCAGTTGCTGCCTCTGAAAGCTGAGGTTCCCCTTACTGAATGATCCCTTCCAGCTGGTGTTATAGAGAGCTGGAGAGGAGGGAGGTTTAATAGCCCAAGCCTACAGAAGAACTGCTGAGTTCAGCCTGGCCAGACACCAGCTGGGTTTGCTCAGTCATGTGGGGGGCCATAGTTGGACATGTGACTTGTCAAAAATGGGTGGTGTGTAATCTTGAGAAGGAACAAAGCTGGAGGCATTACACTTTCTGATTTCAAACTGAAACCCATAATAATCAAAACATTAGGGGACTGGCATAAAGTACCATGGATAAAGAACATGTGATATATACTACTCCATTATATACATATATAATGGGATATTATTCAGCTGTGAGAAAGAAGGAAATCCTATCATTTGCAACAACATGGATGGACCTTGAAGGCATTATGCTAAATGAGATAAGTCAGAGAAAGACAAATACTATATGATCTGACTTATATGTGGAATCTAAAAATGTTGAATTCATAGAAACAGAGAACAGAATGGTGGTTGCCAGAGTCTGGCGGGGTGGGGGTTAAGGGGATGCTGGCCGCAGGGCGCACACTGTCAGTTGTATGGTGAATTCAGTTCCATGCATGTAACATACAGCACAGTGACTATAGTTAACAATGCTACTTTGTATGCTTGAAAGTTGCTATGAGAGTAGAGCTTTAGTGTTATCACCATAACAACAACAAATATAATTACCTAAGGTAAAGGATCTGTTAACTAACTTTATTGTGGTAAACATTTCACAATATATATGCCTGTCAAATCATCACATGGTATATCTTAAACTCACACAGTGTTATATGTCAACAAGCCTGGTGGGGAGGAGAGGTAGTAAGTGTGTGAGAGGGCCAGATTATGTGTGTGAGTGTGTGTCTCTGAGTGTGAGCATTGAATGTATGTGCTCATTGTGTAAATGTGAGTGTGTGAGCATGTGTGAATGTGTGAATGTGTATGAGGGTAGTGAGTGTTCCTGAGTGGCAGTCGGGCTTGCACACCTTGTTGAGAAGGAAGAGGGTCTGGAAGACAAACATGTGACCAGGAGGGCGTCCTAGGTCCGTCAGACAGGGGGCAGAATTAGAATGAAGGGCCAGCTTCTAGCCCTTCTGTCTTCTTTCCCTAGAGTGGTGCTCCTCAAAGCATGCCCCCTGGGAAGCCTGGCCCTGATTCTGGGTAGGGCCTTCGCTGGTATTTCTGAGCTCCCCCCACCCCCAGGACTCTGATGTATAGCCACCTCCCCAGGGGCTCTTCCCCAGGTGTGAGCCTCCAGGGCTACCAGGTTTGATGCTGCCACCTAGGTGGATGAGGGACATAGCCTGAGTGCCTTTGGCTGGGATGAGGGGAGGAGAGTAAGGTTCAAGTGAGAGGGTCTCCCTCTGGGCTTCTGCAGAGATATTATATAGAGCATGATGCTCCATAACTATCTACTGAAAGATGGCTGAATGAATGTATGATGAAATGATTGAATAGTTGCAGTGAATGGGCTCTAATCTCACACACCCTCTGGGTTACACAGTGCTCCTATGCTCCCTCATGCACACACATTTACCTGCTGAGGAGACACATGCCTGGAATCATCCTCCACACACTCCTGCCCCACAAATCCACGTCTTGCGTATGCCCACCCCATCCACACTCCACCACGAAGAATCCGAGATCCCTGTTCATGAGGGTGGTAGGCTAGGGGATGGGAGCAAGGGAGGGAAAGGGAAGAGCCAGAGCTCTTCCAGGGACTAGTCCTTGCCCAGCTGCCCCAAGGCCTAAGCTCACTTCTCAACTCTTGCCTGTTGCTCACCTGCCAGTGAGGACTCTAGGTTTCTTACCCAGATAAATGGCCACCTCTTCCCCTCGGTCCCCTGGTGATCTCTGATGCCAGATTCAAGCAGGAAAAAATTCTTCCGCACAAGATGCCAGCTGACCTTCTCCTGGTGTGCCCCCCCCCCCACTTACCTGAAACTTGGGCACCTGGGCATCCGGGCACCCTGAAGCCTGGGAATAGGGCAGATGGCATTGGCCCTGGCCCAGCCCAGCCCATCACTGGAGGCTGGTCATGAACAGCAGAAGGTGTGCAGTTTTATTGGGACCTCTGGGTCCTACCCTGCACCATGAACCTAGAACCTGCTTGTTAGAAATTTGCCCCAAGTAACTTGGATGTCTGGCCTCAGACGTCTGCATGGGGAAGTTGACAGGCAGCACAAGGCACAGCCTTCTTGTGGGGAACCATTCTGCCTGGTTTCAGGAGCTGTAACCCCCCTATGGCTAAGGCTGAGTAAGTGACCTTTGGACTGTGAGCCACTAAGGAGACAAAGCTTATCTCCCTGACAGGAGTGTCGCTTCTGCTTCATCCATAACTGGCCCCGAATGCTTGGTCGGTTAGCCAATGATGGGTAAGATTCCCTCAAGGGAGGGGTTGCCTAAGACAGGCACAATTATGTGGGAGGCCCTCAAGGAAGGACTTGGGGGCTACAGCAAAAGGGGGTGATGGACCCTAGCCCCTCGGCTATCCTGACATAGCCTGAGTCCTCATTCTGTCTGCAAGAAGTTTCCTAATCTCTTGGCTGCCTTGCTGACTTTGCCTGACTTAAGCCTGAAACAATGACAGAGGGCTGGGCAGCCCCCGTGCTGGATAGGGTGGGTTCCCCGGGTGATCAGGCCTGAAAAAGAATATATAGAATCCTGTGAAACCTGCTTTGTTAGGAATGCTCTCAATTAAATAGTAAGCGTCCGAGCAGGAAATGAGTTTGTTTCCCAAAGTTTTGTAGCCCTTTAGCTAACAGACCCTGATTCAGAATAGGCCCTCATAGTTCTTTGTATGTTATCTATTGTTTGATCCTTACTGCCTGACAATGATTAATGAGCTTTACCTGTATTCCTGGGTGCAAATTAAACCAATAAAAGTCTTTCAAGGCAAGGGCACGGGGTGCTCTCCCCTTGAGAGAGTGGCCGTGCCATCCCTTTTCCTCCACAGGACTTGGTAGTCCATGTGAATTTGTCTCGTATCTCATCCACAACGGTGGACCCCACAAGCCTGGGTCTGCATCACCTTCTCCTCACAGTGACCCTCCTGCTCCACAGCACTGCCTGGGGGGCACCTTCAGTGGGTGTGCATGCCCCTGAGATGAGTGCATTTCCCACCCAAGGGAGCTTGGAGGGTGGTTGGAAGAGAAAGTCCATCTCCTCCCATTCTCAGCATCATCTTGTGTCCATGGCTGATGTTGCAGCTCCTGGTGCAGGTCAAGGCAGGGGGCCAGAGGAAATCGAGGGGGAAGTGCAGACCTCTGGGCTACCGCCCTTGCCCCACCCTTGCTGCACTCCTCCTTGGCAACCTTCTTCTGGATAAGACAACCCAGAGCCAGTCTCCTAGCTATGTCACCAGAAACCCCTGGATCGCTGGGGTATTCACCAGCCTGCTCTGGTGCCCTGCTTAAGTGCCCGACCTACTCTTCCCAGAGGCTTAAGAGAGGTGTGTACTCTGTGATCTGATTTCATTCTGATCCCTGCAGCATTCCCTACTGAGGGCCTACTGTGTGCTTTTGTGCATAGGGAAGCACAGGATCCTTGCCCTTGGGCTAAGCCAAGCCAAGTGCTCTGGCCACAGAGGAAGCATCCTCAGCGAGTGGGGCCAGAGTGCATGAGGGTCAAATTGGCAGTGATGGATGGCGACAGGCCTGACTTCTCAGAGCTTGTGCACTCACTGACTCACTCAATAAAGGTGCCATTAAAGCCACTGCTGTGTGCTGGCTACTGAGCAACAGAGACGCCTGGGCTGGAGCTCAGTGGGCGAATAGCTAGGGAACAGATCTGGTGAAGCAGGAACCTTGGGCAGAAGCTGCTCTAGACTAAGGCAACTGAAGCTAATCAGGCCAGGAAGCCAGGGTACTCAGATGACTGGGGAGCAGCCTGGGGTGCTGGGCCTTCAGGCACAGGAGGATGAAATGGGAGTAAAAAGGCGCAAAGATAAGGTGGTTCTGATGCCCTAGAGAAAGGTTCTCAGAGGAAAGGTGACATGCTAGAGGTTGCAAGGCTCCGCAGGACTCCTTGAAAGAAACGGTCTACACCTCCCTCCCCCTTTGTCCAACAGTCCACCTAATGGGCTTGATCCCACAGTAATAAGTAACCAACGTTTTCTGAGCATCTACTATGAGCCAGACACTGAATTTGTTGTGTCCTCACAGTCCCATGCTGTGTGTACTGTTATTATTACCCCCCTGTTGCAGCTGCGGGCACTGGGGTCTGTGAGGAGCATGCCCAGGCTCGCACAGCGAGGAAGGGCCAGATCACAGATTGTCGCCTTGGCCATGTGACTTAGCCTCTCTGAGGCTCGTTGTTCTCAAATGAAAAGAAAGATTATGGCAGCACCTACACCTTGGGGATATTGGAGGGTCCGTGAGTTATACGTGTGACAACTCTGAGAACAGGCATAGAATCAAGCCAAGCCAGTGATGGCTATTGTTAATGATTATACTGATTCATTTCTGAATCTGGGACACTGACGTCACTGAGACCTGGA
Source organism: Anoura caudifer (assembly GCA_004027475.1). Lineage (NCBI taxonomy): Eukaryota > Metazoa > Chordata > Mammalia > Chiroptera > Phyllostomidae > Anoura > Anoura caudifer. The sequence goes on along the minus strand of PVKU01015926.1, from coordinate 7,458 downwards.
AACTGAACTTGAAGGAGGCAGTGGCTGCAGGCTGGGTAGGAGGCACGGGAGACTTTCATGACCAACAGGACTACTAATTTTTACCTGGAATCATACCTGAGAAATCTAGTTGGCTTGGTTAAAATCAACCAGTGGGGACTCATGTGCTTCCAAAATGGAGTAACAAGGACTAGACTACCTTCCTGGCTGAGATAATGGGAAAATGCCCACACAGACAGAGTATATGAAACAGTGACTTTCAAGGCGGTGGACAGCAGACAGACAGTAAACGTAATCCCTGAGAAATGGAAAAGAAAAGATGTGAGCCTTATGACGACAGGCCGCAGGCTGGGAGATCTGCTAGTCACACCTCGTCCAAGACTTTCGTCTAGAGGGTAAGAAGAACTCCTACATCTCAATCACGGGCAAGTCAACAACCCAGTTTTTTAAAAATGAACAAAAGATTTGGAAATTTCACCAAAGAAGATCTAAGAATGGCAAACAAGCACACAAAAACATACTCAACACCATTAGGCATTAGAGAATTGCAAATTAAAGACACAATGAGATGTCACTCTACACTGCTTGGAAAGTCTAAAATTAAAAAGACTTAATATGCCAAGTGTCAGAGAGGATATGGGGGAGCTGGAACACCTATTCATTGCTGGTGAGGATGTAAAATGGTGCATCCACTTTGGAAAAGAGTCTGGCAGTTTCTTAAGTTAGACATACACCTACCATATGACATAGCCTTTCCACATCTTTGTGCTTACTTAAGAAAAAATGCAGATACCCACACAAGACTTGTCCACAAATGTTCAGAGCAGCTTTATTTGTAATTGCCCCAAACTGAAGACAACTCAAATGTCTATCAAGTGAACAGGTAGACACGCGGCAGTATATCCACACACAGGACTAGTAGGCCATAACAGGAGTGAAAGGTTTGTTAGAAAAGCAACCACATGGAAAAATCTCTAAATAATTATGGTGAGTGAAAGGAGACAAACAAAAATTTCTAGAAAATGCAAACAAATCTGTGAGTGGGGGAAGGGCAGGAGGAACCTCTTGGGAATAATTGCTATACTCACGATCCTGTCTGAAGTAATCATTTCGCAGGCATATACATATACCAAAATCTGTCAAATTGTACAATTTAAATATGTGCAGTTGATTTTATGTCAATTAGACTGCAAAGCTATTCTTAAAAATCCACCCGTGAGTATTCTGCACCTGAGGGGAAGCTGTCCAGGCCACTCCCAGGCAGGGACAGGTGGAGAGCTAAGTCTCTTGTGCCTCAGCCGGCCGCCATCCCCTGCACTGCACTGCCACCTGCTGGCCGGCTGAGGGAAGGCCTGTGAGTGCTGGACAGACACAGCCTGAAGACGCTGCTGCCCCAACCAGAGGCCACGAGGGCACTGATGTTGAGAATGGAGCGATGTGGCAGTAGCAGGGGCTGATGGGGAGCCTGGGGGCAGCCACTGGTCAGCTCCACACACTTGCCAGAGCCAGAGCCCAATGTTGCCACAGCCCCCGCCCCCTTTTTTTAAAAAAGGGCTGGAAATCTAGGTTTATGTGGGAAGCCTTCCAATTTTTAAATGGCAAACTTGTTCACTGGTTGGGCTGTATTAAAACACAATTATAGGCCAGGTTCAGCCTGGGGGTGGCCAGTTTGCAGGTTCTGTGCCAACACTGTCCTTGCTAAAGGAGGGAAGAGCCGGGACTGAGGGACAAGATGTCTATCCAAGGAGGGACAAGAGTAGTTCAAGAGGCCCAGCTTGTTCCCTGAGCCTGTGCTGTTATCTGTCCTTCCCGAATGTGAAGTTAACGTCCCTGAGGAGGACTGAAGGCAGAATTAATACAGGATTTTGGATGGAAAGCTCCATAATCCTTGGAGGTGCCAAGGCCACAGAACATGTCCCCTGAAGAGAATTGACTCAGGCTTCCCCCTTTGCCTTCCAGTCAGTGGGGAACTCAGAGTGTCCCTGTCCATGTGGCTGGGCCTGTGGTAGGAACAGGGTGCCTCAGGAGCTGAGACGGTCCCTGAAGAGGATGTTGCCACAATGGAGGCAGCCAGGTGCTCAACCTACCTCCTGGCAGGAAGGAGAGCCAGGGCTGCTGCCGGGTGTCTGCCAACCTGCTGAGGGCGGCCTGGAGGGCAGCCCTGGTGCCCCTCACCTGACCCCAGGCTCCACATTGGGCAGCTACTGCCTGGCAGGCCTAGGCCAGAGGCCACCAGAGCCCTAACTTCCTAGAGCAGATGATGTGGCCACCTGCCCCCATGGGCTGGGCCTCTCTCAATGGCCATAAAGCTAGAAGGATGCACTCAAATGGGTCCCCTGTTTTTTGGAGGCTAAGGAGACACAGATCTCCTTCTTTGGGGGTCTGTGGTCAGTGTCCATCAACCATGTGGAGTGAGGAAGGCCACACACACACACTTCCTGCTCCTGTCTCAGGCCTGGCCAAACTCGCTGAGCTGTACTGCCCTATCCCCGTTCTTGGGCCAATGGTCCACAGGGTCAAAGAGCAGGATATGTGAAGTCAGATGCTCTTCGCCTACCACAGGGAGCCCACCCCCTGCTGCCCTACCTGCTTGTTCTGGTTCCCACAGGCAGGCAGAATGAACAGCAACGGTGGACACATGGCCTCCTCGGTGAGAGAGGGCACACCCCCTTCTCTTACCCTTCAGCAGCCTGGTCCACCCCCAGCACCAATGTTTCAGGGCAAATAGGAAAAGCCCCCTGGAAAGGTGCCCTGGGAGACACGAAAGCAATGACCCGGACCCAGCAGGGAGCTCTATTAGTCCCCAAGGGACTCAAAGGTCAGGAGATAGGATGAGCAGAGGGGTATGGAAATCTGTTCAGCCAGGCCAGCATCTCCGGATCCCTGGCTCTGGCATGCCCAGTTCCACCAGACGTGGAGCCAGTGCTGGGCAGCAGCCTCTAACAGGGTGTGGGGCCCAGGGAGGGGTCGCATATGGGGATGGCAGGAGGAGGGGAGCAGTGTTTGAAGACACACAGCCAGGATGCAGAGGGACATGATGTTCCAAGCTCGAAGCCCAAGCGCTGCTAGAAGTTCTAGAGACCCACCCTGGGGATCGGATGCCAGACAGGGGAGCATTGAGCTGGGGCCACCTGGGTCTGCCCCAGAAATGAAGAGAAAGAGCCAAAGGGGCTCCCTCCTCCAGAGGAGACAGGGAGGTGTTAAACAGAAAGTTATTCAAGACACTTGTTTGTTTTTAACAAGTCAGGTTTATTACTCATTGCAGCGAGGGAGACTGTCTCAAAAAGAGGGTGTTGGAAAGAAACTTTTATAGGAATGAGGTTTTGGTTAGGTAATCTGGGGGACAGTCTAAGGAAGAAGGCGTTTGCTGTAGATTGCATGCCGTCAGAAAGTAGGGTAATTTTATGGTTGGGTATCTCAACAAATCCTACCTATAAGGGAGGGCAGACTAGAGTGAGAATAAAGCTGTAATTGGCAAAGAAGTGGCCGTCGCTCATTTCAGACAGAAGGTCCTTTTGGTGTTTTGTGGGGCTCATAGGAGCTTTGTTTTTTTCTGGGCATAGATCAGATTCTGAGGCGGTCTCGCTTTGTCTCACCTGAGCAGGGTCTTGGAGGGACCTGGCCTGGGGCTGGTGCTCTGTGAGATGGTTTCTGTCCGGTGGGAGAGCAGCAGGCCTGGGTGTAAGGGCTGGTCCAGCCTCTTGTCTGCAGGAGCTGCTCCTTTTTATTTGTTTTCTTTCTTTCTCAGTGTTCATATGAATTACTTCAGCTACAACAACACTGAGTACTGTTTTCTTTTACATGATAAGCATGAGGCTATGGGAGCAAAGAGATGTAATTTCAAGGCTTTATCTTATTTTTACTGCAATCCTGTGCCTGTAAGGATGACCTCGGACCCTTGTAGTACAAATTGTGAGCAAAAGGAAGACAGACAATGTTTAAAGACCCTAGACCAAAATAACCAAAACTGCATTTAAAAAGAAGGTATTTGCACCGTGAATGAGTTACTGTTTATTGTCTCACATACCTGGGCTGTTCCGCAGGTGCTGGTGTGAAAGCCTGAAACTGAAGTCAAGAGGTCTGGTGTTGACTATCACAGACTCCCCACATGGCTGGTGAAGTCCCATGATTAGAAATGGGCTCTTCAAGAGATGGACCTGTTTTTATTTATTTGTTTCTTGCTTTTAGAGGAAAGGGGAGGGAGAAACATCGATGTGAGAGAGACATGTCAATTGGCTGTCTCCCCTATGTGCCAGGACTTATGATCAAATCTGCAGCCTAGGCATGTGCCCTGACCGGGAATTAAACCCACAACCCTTTGGTTACAGGACAACACTCCAACCAACTTGAGCCACAGCAGCCAGGACAAGATGGACTTGTTGTTTTTTTTTAAAGGTCTACCTTTGCGGTCTGTTCTGGTATCTGGCTGAGAGCTCCTGAGGTACCTAGCCCTTAGGTGATGACCAGTCCTTCTGGAGAAGCCTGGAGTGGTCAGGACAAGTTAAAGAAGGGTAGGTAAGGCAGACATTGTTCAGGGGGCCAGAGTGATGGGTGTCATGACCACTGCAATGTGGTCTTGAAGGGAACTCTCAGATTAGACTGTTAAATTTTCTTGAGGCTAGGAAGCCAGGCTAGGGATTCCTCATGTAGCCTCACTCTGGGGAGCTGCTTAAGTGTTTGTGACCAGCAGACCTGGACGTGCTGTTTATCACTCACACTACAGGGGAGTGTACCAAGGGCGGCAGGTCGGTGTGAGGGATGGCACCTCCTCCAGGCTGAGGCTCATTATAAAGGGGTCCCAGACAAAGGAGGCACATGTTCTGTGTGTGACTCTAAACTGTATTACCTCAGTGTGTACATGCAGAAGGAAAGAATCAAGAAGCAGTCACAGGACAAGAAGCCACTCCTAAAGGTGATAAGAAAGGAGTTATAATCCATTCCCAAAACAATGCACATTCCTTCTGGCCAGGGGCCCCCTGGTCAGCCCTCATCATGAGTGGTGGGACAGTCATGTATTGACTCCACACCCCACCAGATTGTTCTTGCAGTACCTACAGATTTAGATGAACTCCTCTCTTCTCAAAGTCCCCAGGATATACTGAAGTTCCTGGGCCTGCCAGGAAATGACCTTCCTTACTCAACTGTAAGGCTGGGAACCCTGGAAGCCAGGTACTGGGTTGATTTTTCCAAAAGGGCTTTGTAAGCATTGACTCTAAAAAGTCAGCCTTAGTTACTTAGAACTTAGAACTTAGTTCATTAGAACGGTATGGTCAAATTTGGTTCAAGGCATCATTCTGAAATACGATATTCAACTCAAAGCTTTGGTTATTTAACCAATATTTCCAACTATATCTTGTTACAAGGAGAATAGATTCTTATTGGATGTCTGCAAGTAATTATATTGCCATGAAGATAAAAATATTCAATAAGAGTTTCCAAATACTGGAAGGACCAACTAGGAAGAAAAGATGAAGGTTTTGTTTCAGTTTACAAAAGTATAATCTACTAAATTCTTATAAATTATAGATAGCTTAAGTGAAAGGGATTTGTCGCTGCTACAAAATAGAACATCAAAGAACAAGAAACATTCCAAACCCACGACCACAATCATCCTTTATTCGTTAATTCAGTCCCATATACTCAATTCTTGTTCTACTTGACACTGGATTAGCCGTTTCATGAACCTATCAGCTTCCAAAGATCTGATGAGAGCTCATTTGACAAGAAAATGTGGTTGTTTCTGTGATACACCACAGTGGACGAAAAAGGGCCACACACCGAACTTGACTGGTTCTGGGGAGGCCTGCATGGTGGGACTTACAAACTTAGAGACCTAAAGTAACCACAGAGGATGGCCTGAAATTAAAACTTTCTAACTGAAAGCAAGTCCTGGTGGGTAGTCACATCCTGGGCGGCGTCTTTCCCGACAAAGGTCAATCTTTACCTTAACTGAGCCTGTCTATTGTCTTTTTGCATCTACAATATCATACCTTTGGAATGTCAGGGCAATTTCCTTTTTTCCAGACTCCTCACTGCACCAGAGCAGAGACCACAAACCCCCTCAGTGTTATCTTGTCATGTTAACCATTAATTGTGAACTGTCCTGTACCCACCAATATAAAAAAAATATGTGTCTGCTCATTTCACATTTTATCCTATCTTAGAGAAGATTTCCACGCTTTGCTTTCTTTTGCCTCCCTAATCTACCACTGGTGATTTCATGTAGTCCCCTAATATCTTCTCCTTTGATTCTGATGGATAAAATAAACTGTAAAACTGCCATTTCCTGGAGCATTTTTCAGTCCACTGAGATTTTGCTTTCTGGCAATGTCTTCAGTTTGGCTCAGATTAACTAAAAAAAAAAATCTTTACTGGTTTGGGCATTTCTTTCTTTCTTTTTTTTTAATTTTATTTTAATTGTTGTTCTTATACAGTTTTCTGTCTTCTACTCCCATCCCAGCCCACTGCCCTAGCCCTCCCCAGCTCCCTCCCATTTCCACCCCCCCTAGCTTTTGTCCATGTGTCTTTCATACTTGTTGCTCTGAACCATTCCCCTTTTCCCTGGATATTCCTATCCCTCTCCTCTCTTGTTCTCAATTTCAGTGTCTTTGGTTATATTATGCTTGTTTGTTTGTTCTGTTAATTAGGTTCCTGTTAAAGGTGAGATCATATGGTATTTGTCTTTCACCTCCTGGCTTATTTCGCTTAGTGTAATGCTCTCTAGTTCCATCCATGCTGTCATGAAGGGTAGGAGCTCCTTCTTTCTTTCTGCTGCATAGAATTCCATTGTGTAAATGTACCATAGTTTCTTGATCCATTCATTTACTGATAGGCACCTAGGTTGCTTCCAACACTTGGCTATTGTAAATTGTGCTGCTATGAACATTGGGGTGCATAGGTTCTTTGGGATTGGTGTTTCAGGGTTTCTAGGATATGATCCTATCAGTGGAATTGCTGGGTCAAAAGGTAGGTCCATTTTTAGTTTTCTTAGAAAATTCCATACTGCTCTCCATAGTGGTTGTACCAGTCTGCAGTCCCACCAACAGTGTACTATGGTCCTCTTTTCTCCACAGCCTCTCCAACACTTGTTGTTTGTTGCTTTGTTTATGATGGCCATTCTGACTGGTGTGAGGTGGTATCTCATTGTGGTTTTAATTTGCATCTCTCTGATAGCTAGCGATATCGAGTATCTTTTCATGTGTTTCTGGATCTTCTGTATGTCCTCCTTGGAGAAGTATCTGTTCAAGTCTTTTGCCCATTTTTTAATTGCTTGTCTTTTAGTTGCTTGTCTTCTTAGAGTGGAGTCGTGTAAGTTCTTTATATATTTTGGAGATTAAACCCTTGTCTGAGGTATCATTGGCAAATATGTTTTCCCATACAGTTGGTTCTCTTTTTATTTTAATACTGTTTTCTTTAGCCATGCAGAAGCTTTTTATTTTGATGAGATCCCATTTGTTTATTCTTTCCTTTATGTCCCTT
>PVKU01015925.1:0-16438 GCA_004027475.1 Anoura caudifer | reverse complement strand
CACAGGAAGCAAGAAGACAAGGTAGCCACAGGAGCAGTCTCAGCAGGGGCCAGAGCCCCGCAGAGGAGCTCCAGCTGTTCCTGGGCCACAGGCTCAGGAATGAGTTCACAAAGACACAAAGAACCAAGCTCACCTGGGGCCTGACCATCCAAAGCACAGGGGCTGCTGCTTGGTGTCCTGTGCTCCCCGCTTGGGGAGGAGCAGGTGCCGGGGAAGCACGTCCAGCTGAGGGAGGAAAGAAATCTCTGAGTGGACGAGCCCTGCCCTTGGTTCCAGTAAAGCTGGACCCCACTGAGTGGGTTCAAGAGGACCCAGGCAGCTCCATGCACCCAGATGCTCATCCCTCGTCCACACAGGCGTTCCCCTGCGTGTGCTGTGAATCTTCCATGGGGGGAGCAGTACAGCGTCCCTGGTCTCCCAGCCTTCTCTCTCTTCAACCTCCCATAAGGAATTTATACTTCTGACCACTTCCTTTCCTCATGCTTCCCTAGCACCAGCTTTGCCCAATTTCCCCGAGGTCTCTGCACCCTCTCCACCCCATTCCCTGGTTTCTCTCCCTTCTCCTGCACTCTCATTTGGACACTCCAGGCCTCAGAGCTTCCTGTTCTCCGTCAGAGACGCCCCTGACTCTCACTGCTCTAACGATGCTCTTAAGTTCACAGTTCTCTCCTAGACCTCTTTCACAAGCTCCTAATTGCTTGGACAGTTCACTTGGTGTCCTACAACACCTTAAGTTCAGTGTCTCAAATGCATGTTCTTATCAATTTCCTTTCCTGACCTCCCTAGTTTGGTTAATAATTCCAGATATTGGCCCAAACCCTCTAATTCCCCCCCGTCCCTTGCCCCATGGATTTTCCCTCATAAAGCCCATCACATCGATCACTTTCCACTCCACTTAAGCTCACTCAGGCAGTAATTGCCTCACATCTATTCTCCTGTGTCAGCCTCCTTCTAGGCTCCCTGTCACTGGTCTCCCCATTCAATCATAACGCTCATCTGTGAGTGTAATCATCCTGAAATTGTTCTAACACACATCATCCCATGTGCCCCGCAATCTTCCTGGCCTCAACTCTAAGGCCCTGTGCAAGCAGTCCTTGTGCTCTCAAACACAGTCCTCCTCGACCCCACCTTAGTAGGGTCCAAGGATTAACCACTTAGAGTCTTTGCTTATACTCTCCACTCTGGGGCCCACCACCTTCCTCTACCCTTTCAATTTCTCCCTGATTTTTCATGGTCAAATCCCGCTACCTCCTCCAGGAAGTATGCCTATACATCCCAGCTTCCCATTAACAATGTCCACGTTGCTCTTTTATGATGGCATCAGATGCCTGGGGACAGATGTCACTCATGTTTCTTATGAGGTTGTCTCTTCTTACACTCTGCTAACTAAGTAACTAGCACTTTGAAAGTGACGACGGTGTACTATGTGTCTCTGTTTCCAACAGTGCCTTTCCCATGACAGGTGCTTGACAAAAACTTGCTAAATACATGAATGACTGAAGAACAAGCAAAGGGGAACAGATAGAGTCCCTGGGAAAGGAAGACAGAGGGTAGGGCAATGAAAGATTCCAACAGGGTGGGAGATGGGGAGATGAAGGCAGGCGGACTCCAGAGAGAGAAGGGAAGGGTGACCAGAGGCCAGAGCTGGAGAGGTGAGTACCGGAGTGCCCACTGGGGGGCTGGCACGCCCCTGGGTCATGAAGAGGCTCCAGGTGACCTCCAGCAGCTGAACCATCACTGATGGGGGAGGTGGGAGGAGATTCTTCTGTTGCACTCAAGCCTGTCAGCTCCTCCATATGCATTTCCTGTTCCTGTGCCGGAGATGAAACCTAGAGACAAGGAAATACAACTGGGTTCAAAATAGCACCCTTGGAGGTACAGAACCCCAAACCTCTACTAGGAAGCAACCCCAGAAAGAAAACTAGGGAAAAGACGAGCCAGAGGACCCTTCTGGCCACACCAGTATGAACTAATTAGGGGGAGAAACTGTCCAAGCAGGACCCACAGCTTGTAACTCTACTTGCATCCCTGTTGGCCTTCCTGTTAGAAGCTTGAGGACCAGACTATATAACCACTTCTCTTCTGTGTCAGCTCTTCAGACACAAATTTGCTTTAAGAAACATCTAGAAAAAGGAGCCAGGAGAGCAATTCAGTACACTCCCTACTTCTGGGCCTACTGAACAGACCAACCGGAGGTACCTGGGAAATAGAAAATGAGAGTCATGTGTACCTGTACATACACAAATACTGCTGCTGCTGAGGCTGATGGCCGGGGCAACACCCCAGAACGGTGGCGGACAGACCTCAAAAGAGGTTTCCCAATTCTCTCCGCAAAGTGTTTCCTCTTCAGAGAGCCCACCCCTGACCTCACTGACAAAGCAAGGACAGTCGTCCACTCAGCCGCAGCGTGTGTTAATCTCTGTATTATCTCTCTTACACCTTTACTATCTGTCTCCCCAATGAAAAATAATAGCTTTCGGTCCTCACCACCAGCTCTCAGGACAATGCTGGGCCCCACACTGGAGCTCAATCAATAATACTGCTGACTGATTTCCTGTCAGTATTTTGCTGAGGGCTTTTAGGGTTATTCGCAAACTCAGTTTTCAATATGCACTACCTCTCCTCAGTAATTTATATAAGAAAGTCAAATAAGATCAGATAACACTGATCTTTGGAGACCCTGAGGCCCGATCAAAGCACAGACCTTTCACTTCCAACCGCTGCTTGCTGCCTTCAGAGCAGCCCCTCACAACCTCACGGCCCCCACTGTGACCAGCAGTTAGAACACAACGCCTCCAATGCCACCTGCACAAACCTCCTTTACAAGCTCCGCCGCGCTGGCACGCACTCAGTACAGCAGGAGGAGGAAACGACTGCTCCCTCCGCCAGCCTTGCAGGACCTGCACCACTGTGAGGTGAGGGGACACTCGCTCTTGTGGTCCATCTGTCCAGAGTGGTGGCCGGAGCAGGAGGCTCCCTGGGTCTGGGCTTCCCAGGCCCTCCACAGGATGGGTCTTCTAAGTGGGAGTTACAGCTCTTAAATACAGCAGCGTGGGGACTGCCAGAAGGTGGAACTTTAACTGCACTGTGACAGCACAACCTTGTAATTCACCAGCAATTAAATCCTGGCACCACTCCTGTTCTTTAGCTGGGACTCGCAGGAGGACACTAGGGGACAGCTGGGGGCTTAGAATCCAGAAAGAGGTAAAATCCTGGTTCCCACCTTTGGTGGGATAAAAGGACTGCTTCCTAGCTCTGTCATTTTGGATGAGTCACTTAACCTTTCCCTGCTTTATCACTTGTCAAATGGTTACTATTTGCGTATTTTGTAAGCCTGCTAGGAGCGGAAATAAAAGGATACAAAAGCACTTTGAAAGTGGCTGATGCTGCTGCCCAGCAGGGACCCCTCTGCAGCCCTTTGTAGCCCTAGCGTGCAGCACGCATGCTCCCTTCTGCTGGCAGGCTGACTCTGATCCACCCTGGTAACCGTTCTTGATCTCTCCTTGGCAAACTGCCATGCAAAAGCTGGTTCACTCCTTCATCCATAAATACACTGTGAGCCCACGCTAGGAGAGACAGCTCTGCTCTCATGTCGTCATGTCAGGAACGTGGAGCTGACAGCAGTGGCAGAGTAATAAAGGGAGTCCAAATACCCTACCCCTAGGCTGGAGCCAGGAGTGCTCAGCGGCTCACTGCTGACTGTCAGTAACTCTCTTGGGTTTGTGACTTATTTTTTTCTGAGCTCCCTGGATAAAAAAAGACAGTTTTAGTGGCAGGAACATTCTCTTCTGCATAAAGCAAAAGGTGGTAGAAAATAGGAAAGTTTTTCTTTCACCTCCTCACTAAACGGCGCTCTAAACTGTTCTTCAGCCCCTTGTCTTTGTCCATGGTTGGGCCTACTTGCTCTCTAGACCCGGTGATGGCTGATTTATTCCTGTGTGTTTACTTGTTTACACAGGGGAATAATGGCTGACATTGGATTTGATTATGCCAGATGGACATTAGCTCCTAGAAAAAGGTCTAGCCCTAGGACTCCAATCAACTGGTGTTGATTCTCTAGGCATAGATGTAATTTTTTTTTTTTAAGATTTTATTTATTCATTTGTAGAGAGAAGGAAAGGGCAAAAAACATCGATGTGTGAGAGAAACATCAATTGGTTGCCTCTTGTATACCCCAGAGTAACACTGATTGGTTGCCTCTCACATGTCCCTACTGGGGACCTGGCCCACAACCCAGGCACGTGCCCTGCCTGGGAATCAAACTGGTGACCTTTTGGTTCACGGGCCAACACTTAATCCACTGAGCCATACTGCCAGGGCTGTAATCATTTTTTTAAAAGCACTGAATAAAATTATGTGATGGGTACTCAGGAAATTTCATATACTGGTTTTCCCTAATAAACTGCGAAGGAGCAAACACAGAGGTGACCCTAATGCACCCTGGTCAGGGACATGGGCGCAACCTGAGCCTCATCGGGAGGAACTGCCTCATCCATGGTCTTTTGATGTGCCAGTTTAGCAGTGACCGAGGTGCTGCTGTGAAGGTATTTTGTACCTGTGTTTAAAGTCCATAACCAGTTTACCTTAGTACTGTAGATAATCTGGAAGGGCCTGATTCAAGCAGGGGTAAGGCCTCACATTCAGGGCTGACGGTTCCATGAAGAAGAAATTCTGCCTGTGGACAGCATCTTTGGCCTGTGCCCGAGAGTTTTAGCCGGCCCTTCCAGTTGGCCTGCCCTGCAGATTTCAGATTTGCCTTGCCAGCTCCCAAAATCACACAAGCCACTTTCCAGCAATAACATAAATATAAATATTTATATATATGTAAAATTCCCTGTTGGTTTTTCTTGCTTAGCTGAACTCTGACGGACACACACGATCACGGTGCTACCTCGCTCTGTGGCCCGAGGGGACAGATTTCTCTCTGTTATCACTCTTTTGACTCTCCAGCTTTTCCTCAAATTTGAATTACCTTGGCTTTAAATTTGAGAGAACCCAGGGAAATAGGAAAAATTGAAATTAAATAGGCAAAAAGACTCCAGCTGGGTTTGGAAAGCGAAAAAAGGAACAAATGATTACGAGGCCCAGAAATGTCACCTCTCGTAAGGACCCTACCAGGCAGGGAGAGAGAGAGAACTGACTCTGAGAAGTCTGAGGAAGGGAGTCAGGAGAACTACACAAACTGGGGCTCATGTCATCAGCGCTCCCAAGCTTTACCTCTCCCCGCATGCTCCTGCATTTTAACCAACAGATGTGTAGACCCCTTCCCTGCCCGGCGTGCTGCGTGTTATCTCCAAGGTGGCGCTGGATCCAATAGGATCATGAAATCCTATTTCACAAAGAGATTCACAGCATGGCTGCAATCACATTTTTGTTTATGGCTTAGCCACAAAACGATTTCCCCTCTATCCATGACTGGCTCAGGAATCCTAAGGGCAAGCCAGCCTAGGGACTAAGGAATGGAGAATGCCTATTCCCAGGCTAACCTAAGCACTAGAAAACAGTTCTAGATGCCATTCTAGACTCAGCTGCTCACCTCTCCCAGTCCACTGAGATGTCTCTGGAAATCCTCCACCACAGCCACGGCTTCCTCGCCACTCTCGGGGTGATGCAGCTGCACCCAGGTCCGAATCTCCCCCGGCAGGATGCTCAGGAACTGCTCCAGCACCAGCAGCTCCAGGATCTGCTCCTTGGTGTGTACCTCTGGCATCAGCCACCAGCGGCAGAGCTCCCGCAGCCGGCTCAGCGCCTCCTGTGGCCCAGACATCTCATGGTAACATAACTGCCTGAAGTGTAGCCGGAAAATTTCACAAACGGGAGGGTGGTTCCTTTGGAGACTACAGCCCTGCCTCCAGGTCTGGCTCCCTGGCTCCTGCTTTACAGTCAGTCGCCCCTCCTGCTTCTGGAGAACAGCACCCCTAGAGATAAGTCCTAAAGCTCCCCTGCCCTGGGTGGCCATTATAACCCAAAGAGAAGCTTGTTCCAGCAGCAGTTTGTCCAGTTAGAACGATGGTCTGTAATTCAGGCCTCAGGAGCTGTTTTCCAGAGTTGAGATGTGAGGTAATGGGAGTGTCACCTACAGAAACATCGAGAGAGAAATCAGAGTCCCCAGAGTATTCAGTACCAGGCTGATTACAAATCCTCATTTAAAAAGCAAAGCTCCAGAAAAGAGAGAGAACAACCAGGGCAGTCTCTCTAAGCGTCTCTCCAAGTGATTTCCCTTCTTAAACTTTCAGTGGCTCCCATAACCTACAGGGTAAAACCGAAATACCTATGCACAGCATTCACAGCCCCTCACAACATGGTCTTAGGCCCCTGTTCTAGCCACACCCCCTACTACTTGCCCAGGAACCCAGGCTAGAAAGATAGCAATGAGCTCCAGATATGGGAAATGCAAGATGATCCAAAGGGTGCATAAAAAATACTAAGTAGTTATTTAACTGCTATTTAGTGCATCTCTCTCTCTCTCTCCTTTATCTTCACCTGAGGATATGTTTTATTGATTTGAGAAGGAGAGAAACATGGATCAATTGCCTACGGTGTGAATCTCAACTGGGGATCGAACCCGCAACCTCTTGGTGTATGCGACGACACTCCAACCAACTGAATTACCCAGCCAGGGCAGCATATATTTTATAATGTGCATTAAATTTGTAAAATAGCACGTATCTTTAATTTACAAATAAACCTATGCTGGAGTACATGCTCAACACTCTTCTACCCTTCTCTGTTGAGACAGAGATGCACAATAAAGGAAGTCTGGGACTAAAGCTCTAGAGAGCTCTTTAACACTCTTGCCCTGTTCGGATTTTTCTTCTTCCACCTTTTGACAAACTCCTGCTCAGCAGTCAAGACCCCAATGCCATTTGCTCTGGAAGGCTTCCCTGACAGCCCCACGTGGGGAGAGAGCTGGCAGCCTCCTTCCCTTACCCTCCCTGTAACACTGTGTTTTCACTAGTGCACATGCAACTCGACACTCACACCCTCCAAGCCACTGGCTGGCCACGAAAGGAAAGGAACCCGATGGAGTTAGAAAATGCCAGTCCTTTTTCTCCTCAACCTTCCTCAGAAAACCTTCCTGATGTTTCCAGGCTTCTAAGCGTGGCTCTGCCTCACTGAGGGCACAGTGCCTTTTTCATTCAAACTTGTTCGTGGTTTACGCGGCTGTCGCCCCCATTTCTGGGAGGGCGGGGCTGGTTCCCAGTCCTCTGCGGCCCGCGTGTGTACTGACACACAGGAACGCCTGGTCGTAAACGAATGAACGTGGTTCATTTAGCTGATACCGAAGGAGGGGGCGACTTTTATTTAGTTTATACATCGCAAAACTTTGGAAACCAGCTCTTCACTGGTAACTAAGACATCTGCGCTCTGCTTCCAAATTACCATGCACCTCGGTACCCTGGGGACGCTACTTTTCACTAGGCCTCGATTTCTTTAAAAAGACAAAGACGGACTTAAAAGTAACCTGTGAACTCTTAGATCTCACCATACATGTATAACGTTCTGGCCCTTTTCCCACTTCCTTCACTGTTCCAAATGCTCAGCAGCTTATCTCATCCGGATTTAAGTGTCCAAGTCACACTCCAGGTTTGAAATTCCCACAGCGTCCGACCCACTTCGGACGCTCGGCATTGTGTCCCAGGGCAAGGCTGGGAAAACACCTATCTGCGCTTCGCGTTCGACTAGACTCACCTGACCACGTCTGCCCTGTTCATTGCTGTACCCGCAGGGGCCCGAGTCCGTGCCGGACACAGCTGGTCGGGGGAGTGCGTCAAAGAGGAGGCTGTACCTCCGGCTGCTTCCGAGCGCCACAGGGACGACGCCGCCAGCCTCGGGCGCCAAGCCTGGGCCCGGCCAGCGTCACCGACTGGGCCTGTGGGCGGCCGCGGCTCCGGCTCGGGACCCCGGCCCAGGCAGCACCTCCCTCCCCGCCCCCGGAACTGCTCACGGGGGTACAGTTGCGGCGACGCCTCCGCTCCGGACACGGTCGCGGCCCGGAGAAGCAGACAAACAATGGCCGATCCGGAAGTGAGAGAGGTCCCCACTTCCGGAGGCTCCAGGGACCCGGAAGTCGCGGCGTTGAAGGTGGGCGCGCCGGGACTCTTCGCTCCCGGGCCAATCACGCCACCGCGACCGAAGCAGGGAGGGGATGCGATGAAACCTCAGGCTGCAGTTGGGCTCTCAGACCATGAAAGGTCTGGGCAACCGCAGTCTCCCTAGCTCTACCCTTTCCCCTCTGGGTGGCCTTGGGAAAGATACCCAAACATCTGAAAAATGCAGAGCATAGCGTGTGCCTCTTTGGGCTATGAGCAATGGGTAATAGGATTAAGTTTTTTTTATTCTTAAAGCTTTTGCATGGTCAAGTGGTTGGCTTCATTTCTGTAAGGGCCAGGTTCATCCACGCAGTGTGTTTAGACTTTATAGGTACCACCATGGTTTGATCTACATTGACTAGGTTGGGTCCCAGTGGGGGAAACATGCTGCATGATGCCTCCCACATAGCACCTTGAGACACCTGCATTTAGGCCAAAGACAGTCCTAGAAGGCCCGAGGGAACCCTACCCTGGCCTCTCTTGGACACTATCATACTAGCCTTGGTACAGAGCTAACAACAGGTAACCCAAATGCTACATGCCTAAAGCAGAACTCACATCTACCCTCGATTCTGAAGCTCAACACATGTTCCCATCATTGTAAAAGGCCCATTCACCTGGAGGCCCAAACCAGAACTCTGGATGTCATACCATGGTCTGAGTGTCCATGGGCAAGTTAAGCTTTTGTGCTGCAGCCTCCTCACCTGTAAAATAAAGATAATAACAGTACCTAAATAATAGAGTTGATTTGAGTTCTGAATGTTCCTGACACATGGTAGGAATTACAGGTGTTTTCTAGTATTATGTTTCCTCCCATTTCTTCATTCCCTGTATCCAGATCATTGCCAAGGTCAGCCAAACCTTTGCCCTATTTGTATGTAACAACAACAGAAAATACTTAACAACACTTACTATGCTGCTCTGCACCCTGTATTAAGTCCAGCCTAAGGTGAGAGCACCTGTCAGAAGGGTGTTCCCAGGGGCCTTTTGGATTTATGGAGACCACAAAGAGAGGAGCAAAGCCAGGGCTAGAGATTTTCTGCCCCCAAACTGTTTAGAACTTTTGGCATCATCTGTGTGGACTGTCCCCTTTTCAGCAGCCATGACTCCCTTACCCTAAAAAGAAGGTGGGGGCCCTAGAACCCACCCCAGCCTCTTCGCTGTAATGTGGGAGGGAATCTCCAGCTACTGCGTTTGGATAGTGGATGGGGCCCAAGCCCTAGCTAGATAAGAGATTCTCCTATCACCTTGAAAACTTCTACTTGGCCTTCAAGACATAACTGAGAAACCCCGTTTTCCAGGAACTCTTCTATGTACCCCATGTCCCCATTTGGATTAGATGTCCCTTCCTTTGTGCTCCTGTGGTGGCCTGGCATGTGCTTGTCATGGCCCTTATTTGTCACACTGCATTAACGCTGCCGACTTGTCAACCTCCCGTTGGCCCTCCCAGTTTCCTAGAGAGGCCACCGAGGCCCGGGGTGGTGACGCGCGTGCGCGACCCGCTCGGCAGCGAGACCCGCGCGGGGTGTGCGGGCGGTCAGAGGGTCTGGAGGAGGCGGCGCGGGATTCGGTGAGTGGCCCGGTTGGGCGCTGGGCGCGTCCCGAACCACGCGGGTCCTGGAGGGCGGCAGCGGGAGCTCCGGGGTCTGCGCGGGGTCGGGCGGTGGCTGGGGCCCGGGGCTGTGTGGGATGGCCAGGGATCCAGTCCCCGCCGCCGCGCTGCGGGCGGATCTGGGAGCGCTTCCCCGCCGCCCCGGGCGCCTGGAGGAGAGAATTTGGAGCAATCGTTTCTGTGTTCTCCCAATAATGCAAACAAAGCGTACTCATTACCGACGATTTAGGTGACAGGAGTGAGTGTAAGAAAAGTAAAAGTAGCCGCAATCCGCTGATGTTTTCTTCGGGAGGCTTCCTGCTATTTAAAAATTTATGCATAATTATGGAAACTCATGTACATGTATATGCATATTTATATGACATGGGATAATATTGTTGCTATTTCTTTCTTTTTTTTTTTTTTTGATGGGGGACTTGTTCTTCGGGAATTCTGTGAGTGTACAGAGGGAGAAATCGGTGGATAGCACATCTTTAACCTTTTGTAAATTAAAGTCTTTGAACATAAAGTCTTTGAAAATAGCCTATTTTAATTACGCGCACTTTTTTTTTAACCGACTTTTAATGGTTGTTCTGCGTATTGTTTAATTTTGCCAATATTTCACCTCAAGTGTTCACTGACTGTAAGATAGTTTAACTCAACACCCTTTTTCTAAAATGGATCTCCTGGTCGTGGACCGGGGCTCTCCACCTTTACGAGAAGCGAAGCGAGGGCAAAGGCCGGAGAGCAAAGAAAGGTGCCGGTGGAGGAAGATTGTGGGTGAAAGTGGCTGCAGCGTCCGGCCTTTGATCGGGAGAAGGGTGATGAAGGCCAGAGACACGTGCAGGCTCAACTTTGTTCTGGACCGATTTTCAAGCCTCGGCCTTCAGTGCCCTTGGCGATCAGGTAGGCGATGGCGAGAGGGAAAGCGAGGAGGACGACAAACAGCAGCGAACAGAGGATTGAGGGGATCTAGATCCGCCCGCACGCACCTGCGGAGAAGATGCCATTGAGTTGATCAGGCAGGACCGATGACTTGTCTGCCTCCAGCGAGAGCCGGGAGCGCTTTCTAGGCTCCGCACGCCCGGCCAGAAAACTGCCCGCAAGTTGCGGACTGCTTAGTTGCATCCCTGTTCCTTGTGGACTTCACCTTCACCCCAACTGTCCCCTCAAGTAAAGGCAGATGACACCTGCGAGCAAAGGGACAGGGGAGCTGAAGTGGTGCTGCGGAGAGGACTTGCCTTGCGCTCTCCGCAAAGGACGCAGTGGGAAACACGGGTGTGGGGAGGTCTAGCAGCTCCATATTGTTGCTTTTTAAACATGTAATCCATGCATTTTACTTTTTAATTACTTAATTTCTTATTGAGGTAAACTGACATATAACATTAAGTTTCAGGTCTTTTACAACATAATGATCCGATATTTGTATATTATTGCTTTTAAAAAGCTTTTGGGTTTTGCACATAACATTTATATGATGCATAAAAATTTGTATCACTTTATCCATTTTAAGGTGAAAATTCAGTGGCTTTAAATACATTTATACTATTACCGTTTGAAATTATAATATCTTCAACTTGCAGAATGCATTTATTTGCTCATATACTGGTTACTTTTGGTGCTAACATTGTGACATCACTGAGACATATTTTTGCAAGTATAATTAAAAAGAAAACATTTTGTTTGCAGTTTATTTCCTATAGTACACAGTGCACGAGGCTGTAAATGCTCAACAAGCAACGTGTGGGGAGAAAAAGAGCAAAATCGTTTTGTTGTTGTTGTTTTATTCCTACACAGGCCACCTTTATTTATTTAGTTTTAATTTAAATTTTATTTTTCAATGAACAGTTTCCAATCAATATTATTTTTATTCGTTTCAGGTGTACAACATGGTGGTTAGACGATTATACGCTTTACAGAGTGTTCTTCCCCTTGAGGGTTCCAGGACCCACCCGCCAGCCTCTATAGTTATTACAACAAAGTCTTGTTTATTAGGATGATTGCTTTTCAGAAGCAAAGAGTAGAATGTAAATGCAGTTTGTTAAATGTGAGGTGCATCTCTAACCTGAAAACTCCCCTGTCTTCTGACTTGCTTAGGCTTGCAGAGTCCAGCTTTCCTTCCTAAGTTAAGAGTGGTGGGCAGGAAAGAATACCCTCTGTTTCAAACTGTTTGCAGTTCATACTGAAAACTCATTAATAGTAGGTCTGTTATCTCGCAAAGGAAGTGTCAGGGAGTATGTTTAGCCGTATTTTGATTAAGGGAACTTCTCTGTGTTATACATGTGTGTGTATTTCTGTGAGCATTCAGGGACTGACCGGTGAGGCTGCTCTAACATGTTAATGCTGAAGAAATCAGACATATTTTGGTTAAAAAAGTAATCCTTCCTGTAAGCTGGAAAGAAGCGAATGTTTTGAAGATGAACCTCAGTTTATCCTTAAAGGGGACCTGACAAAAGCATTGACCATACGAATCGGGTTGGTGCATCTCTGCACACCACGCCCCTCTCCTTTCTTGGAGAGTGAATACAAATTTTATTCTCTATCCAAAAAAAATATATTAATCGTTCTGCCCTTTTCCATGCTACCCAGAGAGGTGTCTGTGTGGTGTTGCTCTCAGTTCCCAGGTAGCTGAAAGGGACACTTTCACAATGTCCAGAGCCCTTGATGTCCTGCAAATGAAGGAGGAGTTTGTCCTCAAAGTCCTTGCAGCAGGAACCCAATTCGAGGGCACCAACCTGAACTTCCATGGGGAGCAGGACATTTACAAAAGGAAAACTGAGGGCATCCACACCAGAAATCTGAAGGGAGCCCTAGCTGGTGTAGCTCAATGGACTGAGCACGGGCCGGCGAAAGGATCACGGTTCGATTCCCAGTCAGGGCACATGCCTGGGTTGCAGGCCAGTTCCCAGCAGGGGACGCACAAGAGGCAACCACACATTGATGTTTGTCTCCCTCTCTCCTTCCCTTCTCCTCTAAAGATAAAATAAAAATAAGATCTTTAAAAAAAATGATTAAAAAACAAAATCTGAAGGGAACCTGGGAGGAGCTCCTGCTGGCAACTCGTGCCAGTGCCGTTGTCACTGTAGAGAGCCCGCCGCTGTCAGTGCCACCTCGTCCAGGGACACTGGCCTGCGGGCTGTGCCCGAGGTCGCTGCTGCCACTGGAGCCACTCCCACTGCCGGCCACTTCACTCCTGGCATCTTCACCAACCAGGTCCCGGCAGCCTTCCAGGAGCCCTGTGACATCTGGAGGTTACCGACCCCAGGCCCGACCACCGGCCTCTCACCGAGGCGTCCTGTGTTAACCATTGCCCTGTGTCACACATACTCTCCTTCCTCTGCGTCACATGGACATTGCCGTCCCTTGCAAAAACCAGGCAGGCTCACTCAGTGGGTCTCATGTGGGTGCTGGCCCGGGAGTTGTGCACACATGCAGCATCATCTCCCACGGACACCCATGGGAGGTCCCGCCTGATCTCTACCTCTGCAGAAACCCTGAAGAGACTGAGAAGGAAGAGCAGGCCGCTGCTGAAGCAGCTGTGCCCAAGGAGGCATTTCAGGGTAAATGCGCGGCCCCAGCTCCCGGGTTCACCGCGGCTCAGCCTGAGTTCACAGACTGGTGCCCTCTGGGCCCCTTCAGCTGTTTCCCACTGAAGGCTGGTCTGCAGCCCCCACTGCGCAGGCCACGGAATGGGGACGAACCACCACTGAGCACTCCTAAGCTCTTCTTCCACAAACCCTTAACAGAATGGGAATAAAGTTGATGGAAAATAAACAGTTTCTCAAAAGGAAACTACTAATTGTTCCACTGTTAAGTTCCCTGTGGCTCCTGGTGTCTGGGAAGTGTTATTAGTGTGTAAGCGGTCTGTGATGGCTGAGAGTTGTGAGAGTACAAATGCGTGGCGTAAACATAACGTTCCTTATTTTGCAACTCCTAGTATTTTTACGTCAGAAACCACCTGAAAGCACTTCTCAGGTGAATTGTGATGGGCTCTATAGGATTGAATTTTTGAGCTTTCACTTCCCCTTTCAGTATCTTAAACCACTTACCCTCTTCCTGCCTTGGTTTTTACTACTTTCCACCGGTCACCCTCTAACATACCATGTGTTTTACCTATTTCATTGTCTGTCTTCCCATTAGGTCCTCAAGGCAGTGCTTTATGTCTGCTGTATTCACTACCATGATCCTAGTGCCTGGTACATAGTAGTTGCTCATTAAATATTTGCTAAATTTTTGAAAGAACGAATCCCACTTGGAGGTAACATTTGCCAATATTTAATGTCCTCCATTGCCCAGTTAATCCTAAATACTGGGTGGGGCAAAAGTAGGCTTACAGTTGAGAATATGCAAAACACCAAGCTTGTTTTGTTTCATTTATTAATTGTATTACTTTCCATATGAACAACTGTAAACCCACTTATGCCCCACCTTTTATTTAAGATAGAAATAAATCAGAAAAAAAAAATCCCAGTAAGAACTCAAATTTCTTCAGTTTTGAATAATTGTAGACTTAACAGAGGGCTGCAGAACTGGACGGTGTTCCCTCACCCTCCTACCCAGTCTGCCTTAGGTCAGTACCTTGTATAACCCAGTGCAACACCGGACGTGAGGCGGTAACAGTGGTTCGGCGTGATGGGGGAACCTCTGGCTTCAAGCAGTTTCTCAGTGTCTGACCGTTGACCCTTGCGTGCCAGGACTCCGTCTAGAGTCCCTCATGTCCTTAGGTGTCATGTCTCCTTACTCCCCTTCCATCTGTGCCTGTTCCCCTGTCTTCCTTGTTTTTCATGACGTTGACACTTGGAAGTGTTTTGTATTTGTGGTTTTACAGTGACCACCCATTTGGTTTTTTGTATGTTCTCTCCTGTTTGGATTGAGAATAATGTTGAGTCTAATTACTGGTGATATTGACCTCCTCCTGTGGTGTCTGCCAGGTGCCACACTGTAAAGATAGTGTCTTAGCCTTTGTGATTGGTGAAGTATTTTTGGGAAGATAGTTGGAGACTTTGCATAGGCGTACCCTGTTTCTCCCGGACTTTCACCAATCAATCAGCATTCTTTGGTGGATCTGGCCCGCGGCAATTACTACTGCGGTGTTCTGAGAGTGACCTGCATTTCTGTTATTCCATCTACTTGGATTACCTGGAATTCTTTGTGAGGAAGAGTTGTGCCTCCCTCTCTTTGTTTGTTCGATTAGTTCTGTCAGTGTGTGATATTGGATGTGTGATTTTTTTCTTTGGCTTACAATGCAGTGCTATTGTTGTTTATTTGGTTGCCTAATTTATTCTAGCTTTGGGCATTGGGAGCTCTTTCAGGTTGGCCTGTGTGCCCTGGAAGTGCCCCCATCCCTTTTTGGGTCTTTCCCTGACTTTCTGGCCTCAGAAACTACTCCTCTTGTGTCTTCTCTACCCGCCCTGGAATCAACCACTTCTCCATGGGCCCAGGTTCTGTTTATTAGAGACTGGTATTTAGGTGTCAAGTTTTGGGCACTAGGTTTAAGTTTCTTTCTCAATTGAGATATTTGTGCAACTGCTATTTTATGATTTTAAACATGTGCTGGAAGGGAAATCTCTCTTTAGTGGTGATTACTGAGAAACTTGTTTGCTTATTATCCGTGTACAGGATCCACCTATGTACCCTCACACTGGTAGGAAAACCATGAGAATAAGAGACTCCTTAATGAGGATTTTTATTTTATTTTTTTATTTTTTTAGATTTTATTTATTTATCTTTAGAGGGGAAGGGAAGGAGAGAGGGAGAGCAATACCAATGTGTGGTTGCCTCTCATGCATCCCCTGCCGGGAACTGGCCTGCAACCCAGGCATGTGCCCTGACTGGGAATTGAACTGCGATCCTTTGGTTCGCAGGCTCACGCTCAATCTGCTGAGCTACACCAGCCAGGGTGAGGATTTTTAAAGGGAAACAAAATTACACTGCATGTGAGTTGAGAAGCAAAATGACATAAAGAAGAAAATATCTGAAAAATGGCCAGGTATTGCTTGGGAATTTCTCTGTTCTTTTCAAAGCATTTATTGTCATTGTGGGAATGAGAGTGGGTTAAGGTGTGACTCTTGCAGGGAAGAGACCTGATCCAGCTCACATAGCATCCCATTTGCAGGCTCACATTTGTGATAGAATCTCAGCACATTAATGAATGAAGCTTTTCTCCTGTCCTCCAAAGCTAGTTGGGACAGGAGTGGACCCTGTCACATCAGGATACCTGAACTGAACTGAGCAGGTTCAGTTCATTGGCCCCATCTGTTTCCCATGCTCTGGGCCTTTCATTCAGTTTCAAAGGCCCATGAGGTCTTTAGCTATTTATCCATGTCCATGGTTTTGGAGGCTGCACTCACTTTTCTTTTTTCTGTTTTTAAGGTTTATTTTATTCTCATTTAAGAGAGAAGGGGAGAGAGAGAAAGAGAAAGGAACATTGATTGATTGCCTTCTGCACATACCCTGACTGGAGAATCAAATCCACAACCTAGGTATGTGCCCTGACTGGGAATCAAACCGGCTGCCAATTTTCAGTTTGACCAGGGACGTTCTACTGCTCCCTCCGTGGAAGATTCACAGCACACGCAGGGGAACGCCTGTGTGGACGAGGGATGAGCATCTGGGTGCATGGAGCTGCCTGGGTCCTCTTGAACCCACTCAGTGGGGTCCAGCTTTACTGGAACCAAGGGCAGGGCTCGTCCACTCAGAGATTTCTTTCCTCCCTCAGCTGGACGTGCTTCCCCGGCACCTGCCCCTCCCCAAG
>PVKU01015924.1:0-16439 GCA_004027475.1 Anoura caudifer | reverse complement strand
CAGAGGGAAGTTTGCAGCAATACAGGCCTACCTAAAAAAGATACAGCCATTTCAAACAAACAGCCTAACCCTATGCCTACAAGAACTCAAGGAACAACACAAAGACAGCCCAGAGCAAGTAGAAGGAAGAAAATAACCCAGATCAGAGCAGAATTAAATGACATAGAGACTAAAAGCACAATTCTAAGGATCAATGAATCCAGGAGCTGGTTCTTTGCAAAGATAAACATAATTGACAAGCCTTTAAGCAGGCTCATCAAGAAAAAAGGAGAGAAGACCCAAATAAACACAATCAGAAATGAAAGAGGAGAGATTACAACTGACACCCCAAGAATACAAAGGATTGTAAGAAATTACTATGAAGAACTGTATGCCAAGAAATTTGAAAACCTAGGTGAAATGGACAAGTTTCTAGAAAAATACAATCTTCCAAAACTCAATGAAGAAGAAGCAGAAAGCCTGAACAGACCAATAACAGCAGATGAAATTGAAGCAGTAATCAAAACACTCCTGACACACAAAAGCCCTGGACCAGATGGTTTCACAGGAGAATTCTGCAAAGCATTTAAGAAAGAGCTAATCCCTATCCTTCACAGATTATTCCAAAAAATCCAAAATGATGGGAGACTCCCAAACTCTTTCTATGAAGCCAGCATCGCCCTAATCCCAAAACCAGATAAAGACACAACAAAGAAAGAAGACTTTAGGCCAATATCACTGATGAACATAGACGCTAAAATCCTCAACAAAATATTGGCAAACCTGCATCAAACAATACATTAAAAAGATCATACACCATGACCAAGTGTGATTCATCCCAGGGATGTAAGGATGGGTCAACATTCACAAATCAGTAATGTAATACATCACATAAACAAAATAAAGACAAAAATCACATGATCATATCAATAGATGGGGAAAAAACATTTGATAAGGTACAGCACCCATTTATGATAAAACCACTCAGCAAAGTGGGAATGGAGGGAACATTCCTCAATATAATAAAGGCCATATATGAGAGACCTACAGCCAACAACATACTCAACAGGCAAAAACTAAAATCTTTTCCACTAAGATCAGGAACAAGACAAGGATGTGCATTTTCACCACTTCTATTCAATATAGTATTGGAAGTATTGGCCACAGCAATTAGACAAGAAAAGGAAATAAAAGGCATCTAAATTGGAAAGGAGGACACAAAACTATCATTGTTTGCAGATGACATGATAGGGTACATAGAAAATCCTGTAGATTCAGCGAAAAAGCTGCTCAACCTAATAAATGAATTTGGCCAAACATCCGGAAACAAAGTCAATATCCAGAAATCAAAGGCACTTTTGTATACCAACAATGAAACAGCAGAAGCAGAAATCAAGAAAAAAATCCTATTCAATATAGCAAAAAGAAAAATAAAACACCTAGGAATAAACCTAACCAAGGAGGTAAAAGACCTGTATGCAGAAAACTATACAACACTGAAGAAAGAAATCAAGGAAGACACAAACAAATGGAAACGTATACCATCTTCATGGATCAGAAGAATCAACATCATCAAAATGCCATACTAACCAAAGCAATTTACAAATTCAATGCAATACCTATTAAAGTACCAATGGCATATTTCACAGATATAGAAGAAATACTTCAAAAATTTATATGGAACCATAAACAACCCCAAATAGGTGGAGCAATTTTGAGAAGGAAGAGCAAAGTAGGAAGGATAACAATACCTGATACCAAACTGTATTACAAGGCCACAATAATCAAAACAGCCTGGTACTAGCATATAAACAGGCACATGGACCAGTGGAACAGAACAGAGAGCCCAGGAAAAACGCAAGTCTCTACAGTCAATTAACATTCGATAAAGGGGGCAGGAACATAAAATGGAGTAAAATAGCCTCTTCAGCAAATGGTGTTGGGAGAACTGGACAGCTACATGCAAAAAAAAAAAAAAAAAGAAAGAAAATTGAATACCAGCTTACACCATATACAAAAATAAATTCAAGGTGTATAAAATATTTAAATATAAGCCGTGACACCATTGAAGTCCTACAGGACAACATACGCAGGAAAATCTCAGATATTTCATGCAGCAACATTTTCACTGATATGTCCCCTAAAGCAATGGACATAAAGGAAAGAATAAACAAATGGGATCTCATCAAAATAAAAAGCTTCTGCACAGCTAAAGAAAACAATATTAAAATAAAAAAGAGAACCAACTGTATGGGAAAACATATTTTCCAATGATACCTCAGACAAGGGTTTCATCTCCAAAATATATAAAGAACTTATAGGACTCCACTCTAAGAAGACAAGCAACCCAATTAAAAAAATGGGCAAAGAACTTGAACAGACACTTCTCCAAGGAGGATATACAGAGGATCTAGAGAACATGAAAAGATGCTCAATATCTCTAGCTATCAAAAGATGCAAATTAAAACCACAATGAGGTACCACTTCACACTAGTCAGAATGGCCATCATAAATAAAGCAACAAACAACAAGTGTTGGAGAGGTTGTGGAGAAAAGGGGACCCTAGCGCACTGTTGGTGGGATTGCAGACTGATACAACCGCTATGGAGAACAGTATGGAATTTTCTACGAAAACTAAATATGGATCTACCTATTGACCCAGAGATTCTACTGTAGGATTATTTCCCAAGAACCCTGAAACACCAGTCCAAAAGAACCTATGTATCTCTGTGTTCAGAGCAGCACAATTTGCAATAGCCAAGTGTTGGAAGCAACCCAGGTGCCCATCAGTAAATGAATGGATCAAAAATCTATGGTACATTTACACAATGGAATTCTATGCAGCAGAAAGAAAGAAGGAGCTCCTACCCTTTGCAACAGCATGGATGGAACTGGAGGGCATCATGCTAAGGAAATAAGCCAGGAGGTGAAAGACAAATACCATATGATCTCACCTTTAACAGGAACCTAATCAACAAAACAAACAAGCAAGCAAAATATAACCAAAGACACTGAAATTGAGAACAGACTGACAGTCACCAGAGGGGACAGGGGAGGGAATTTCAGGGGAAAAGGGGAAGGGTTTACAGGAACAAGTATAAAGGACATATGGACAAAAACTAGGGAGGGGGTGGAAATGGGAGGGAGGTGGGGAGGGCTGGGGGTAGGCTGGGATGGGAGTAAAAGACAGAAAACTGTACAAAAACAACAATTAAAATAAATTTAAAAAACAAATCTTTTTCATACTTAATACTTTGTCCACATTTTCTGATTGACTAAATTCCTTTTCTTTATATGAATTTGACTTGTCAAATCAGTCAACAAACTTCAGGTACTCAGTGTATGCTACCACAGGTTAACCAAAGAGCAGACTCCCTTGGTAAAAGCATCACTTAACCACCTCCACAGTCCCATCATGAGAATTACCACTCTTTGAGCACTGGCTGTGTGTGCTAGCATTTTATTATGAAATTAGCACACATTGTTTTTAATCCTCCCAATAATGCCGAAAGCAGGAATTGTAAACCACAGATTACTACTCATATCATTCACAGTTCTCCAGAGAAACTGAGCCAATATGGGACAGAGAGGTGGGGAAGGGCGATTTTAAGGATTGGCTCATGGGAATGTGGTAGTTAGCAAATCCATAGGGCAGACAGGCAGGATGGGAATTCAGGCATAATTTCTATGTTACAGTACTGAGGCAGAATTCCTTCTCCAAGAAAGTTCAGGGATTTTTTTTTGGGGGGGGGGTCTTAAGACCTTCAGCTGGTTGGATGAGGTCCACCACCCACATTATCTAAGGTAATTTCCTATACTTAGAGTGAAATGATTGTAAATGTTAATCACATCTACAAAATACTCTCGCAGTGGCACCTAGACTAATGTCTGGCTAAACACCTGAATACCGAAGACTATTCAAGTTGACACATATTACCCTTTCTATCACAATGTCCCACATTTCTTAATAACATACTGTAAGTGAGGCCGTAGTCACCGATCTATTTCTCATGTAAGCCAATTAGTTTTAACACCCAACCACCTTCACCCTACTTAAATTTTGATCCCTTAAACTCTATCTTACTTCTAAAGGTCACCTATAAGTCTGTTTTTAAAATTAAATGATTGCTATCTTACTAATATTACTTACAACTTACAATAGCAAAGGTCTGTAGCTTTGACTTGTGTACCAAGACCAACACCTTAACCTAAGTCTCAGTCTCCTTTAAACAGGATAATCCAAGGCAAAAACGGTTACCTCCACAGGGTTTCCTGAAAACCATCTGATGCTTCAACAGCAATCATTTGCCTTTGTAAAAAGCTTTCATCTGTAGTGTTTCATTTCATCAAAATGCAACAGGAATTATTATATTTCATGTTTTGTACATAAGGAAATAGAAACTAATAGACTAAGTGACTTTACTAAGCTCCAAGAGCTAGTGTGTGAGATATAGGAGTTCTAGAATCCCAATCCATTGTCTCACCCTATATCACTCTGCCTATGACATTTAGGCTTTAGGAATTCAGCAATGAACAAAACATACAGACCACCTGCCCTCTTCTAAATTCTTGAAAATGAGGTTAGACAGCAAATGAATAAATAGATAATACACAGGTGTCAGATGACATGTATTCATGAAGAAATATAAGGCAGGAAGCAATTAAGGTATATGAGTTTGGGGTGCAAGTTGCAGTACAAAATAAGGTAGTTAGGAAATCCTCACTGTGGGGGTAGCATTTGATCAAGACCTGAAAGCCACAAGTGAGCAAGCCCTGTGGAAATATTGAGTAAGAGGGTATAACGCAGAAGAAGGTCCTGGAATAGAAGCTGCCTAGTGTATTTAAGGACCACAGTAGAAGCATTACTACATAGTGCTAACTTAATTTATACTAAGCAATTTTCCCCATCTTCTGATATTTTTGCTATAAAATTCTATTTGGCAAATCTACATGGAAAGTCACGTATGGTTTACAATATGAAAGCTGTAAAATCTACAACCTTTATTTTATCCCCAAACATATCTATTATATTCGTACATCTTATATATCATGACATAAAATTATTCTTCACCCATTAATGGCACTACAGATTAACTGAAGTGACTGGAAACTAAGTACACAAAGTACTAATTTGTCTTGTTAGCCAAAGGAAAGAGTGATTTGGTCTTTTTTAAATCCTTCTCATAAGTTAGGCTCCGCAGTGCTTTGTTTAAGATATATTAAGACTTTCAGAAAACCACTCTCTAAAAAGCCCTTAAGGTGTAAATTTTCATATAGGAAATGGAATATCCAAAGAACTTTTATGCATGACCCATGGACATGAACAATGGTGGGGGATTGCCTGAGGGAGTGCAGGCTGCTGGTTGGAGGGGGGCAAAGGGAGAAAAACTGGGATAACTGTAATACCATAATCAATAAAATATAATTTTAAAAAATAAAATAAAAAGCCCTTAAGAGAAATTACTTTTTATAATGCAAAGTAAATTTGAAAAAAAATTTGCATTTTAAAATTACAGTCTGATCATATCTAGATTACCATGTTTTCTTGTTTTGTAGGTAGGTTTTCAAAACGTATTAATCAATATTACTTGTGTCTGTGAAAGATGACCATTCATACTATCTAATGAGATTTATAATACAATGGTCATTTATCTAAAATCTGTATTCATATAATGCTATTTGAGCAATTTTGCAATGATAATACTAAAGAGTCTAGTCTTTTTGCCTAAAGTTAAGTTTAGTCTCGGTAATATGTTTTAACAATAAAATCTGTTGTTATTACATAAAAGATAATACCAGTTATCATATAAATGCTGTGCCTATGCAGTATGGTGCTTGCTGCAATCTAAGTCATATAAGTATAGCAAATGGATGTTCAGGTTTACAGCAATTTGCTGCACATTTCTCATACATTATATTTTGCTACTATTTCCTTTAAATCGCTCCTAAGAAAATGAGTAAGGAATCCATTCTCTCTCTCTTTTTTTTTTCCTTTTCAACTCAATCAGATATCCAAACACAACATAGGAAAGCACAGGGATTCCAATAACAAAAAGCCAACCAACTCCCTACACAGAAGTATTAAAAAAAGAAACTTCTTACACTAGGATTTTTAAAAAAATCTTTACTTTGTTAAAGAACACTTTAAGATTTTTTATATTTCCATTAAAAACTATGAAGGAATGGCTTCAAGCACAATAACAATAAGCAGCTAAAAGAAACTTTTAAAAATCCTATTGGACCTGCAGCCTCCTGCCAGAGCCACACACAATAGCAAATACTCAGGATGAGAAAGCCTCCACTGGAGCAGTGCTAATACATTTGACACAGCTCCCACCCCGTCATTATGCAGAGGAGCCTGTGCTTATCCCTTTGTAAACTGGAGACTCTTTTAACCAGGAATCCCAGGATGAAACAGAACCATTTTCCTCACAGCAAAACAAATTCTTCTCCAGTGAATTTTGTTATTGTTTATTGTTACAGCGTTTTATCAGCACTAAACTGTACAAAAGCTTCTATTAGTCCTTGATGAATGATCCTATAAAAGCATGTAGTTTCATTTCTCCTGCCACCAGATATTTCACTGAGTGTTATTAAATGAAATATAATTGGGATAAGATTCAGGAAACTTAGAGAGGCTGTGCTCTCAGTTCAGCTTAAAATGGTTAGTCCTCACGTAGCTGAATCACATTTGACGCACTGTACATACAAATCTCCATTGCTTGATTCTGGGGAGAACGTAGAGGCACTACACACACTCTTATGTACAATATCTGTCCGCTGAGGATGAAGGCCTATGGTGAGGTGCTGAGTTCAGAGCTAGGTCAAAGAGTAATTATCTCCACACAGAGGCAAAAAGTATCTGTATCAATCAAACCTCTGCACAACAGAATATATCCACTTTTTATGTTATACAACACCTATTGCTTTGTTAGGTAGGTGGAGACCATCAGTTTTTCTCTTTCTCCTTAGCCTAAGAACCCTAATTTTTGGCTAAGTACATTGACACAAAAGCTAAACTCTCTGTCTGCCTCGTATGTGACCAGTTCCAGCCAATGAAATGCAGATTTGGGATATGACACTTCTGAGAAACCTGGTTCAAGGGAGCTGACTCTGCAAAGGGCAGACTTTTAAGAAAACGTTCTACTTTCCTTCTTCTGGCCTTCACCAAAGAAATTAAAACTGCAGTTATATTGGATCAGGATGGATCAGGATTTAAGATGAAAATCATGTGGTAAAATATTAGTGTAGAAAAATATTAGTCTGAGTGTCCAAAGACATTATGCAGCTACCATCTATGCCTTACTGCTATCTTAGGTCTTAACTTATGTGTGATACTCTACTCTTTTGACTGAAACTATATTATGGTCAACAGAACCTAACTATAACTGAGACAACTGTGGATTGTTAATGTATTTTTAAATAATGCCACATCACTACTATGCCTTGATCATGCTGTGAAGCATTTTAATGCATTGTCACATCATATCTGTAAAACAAGCCTGTATTTATCTCTAATATTTATCTACTGATATTATCTCTGTTTTACAGATGAGAAAACTAAATCACAAAGCCATTCAGCGCATCGCCTGGTTGGTGGTGAGGGAGCAAAGAAGAGAGCAACCAGAATACATGCATTCAATCTTTCTTTCTTTTATGCAATGAATTAATACTTCTGTATTTACATAACATGCTAGAGACTGTTTTAAGTGCTTGGGATACACAAATAAACAAAACAAAGGTCCCTGCCCTCATGAAACTGATATTCTAGGATGGTAGCAGGAGTCCTTAGCTATAATTTTGAACAGAGGTTTATAAAGTATGTTGTATGGCCCACCTTGGGAATCCAAGATACTTTCAGTGCATAAGGTCAAAACCATAATACTGAGATATTCCTTGATTTTTTTTCACTATGTTCAAAATTACACTGATAAGGCAAAAAGCAACGGTGGAGGAAACTGTTGGTAGTTTGCACCAAAATAAAATTCATGGTATTTCTTACTACTACAGATCCACAGTTAATAAATAAATAGTTCAATTAATTAACTAAAAATTTTTCCTTAAGAATGTTCATGGTGGAACAGTTAAAATTTGCGATTTTATTAAGTCTTGAAACTTGAGTACACACCATTTTAATATCACATGTGATGAAATGGGAAGTATACAAAATATAGTTCTGTTATATATTGAAATATGATGGTTACATGGAGAAAAGTACTTGTGGAACTAAATCACTAGCTGAACTAGCCAGTCATTCATACAATATCATTTTACTTGAAAGAATTAATAGATATTTTTTCCCTCACATGCCTGATCAATGCAGAGTTCTCCTTTCACATGGCCAAATCTTGGTCTGTTTGGGTCTGATAAAATCTGCTGGTCTCACCCTGATGACTCTCTGAGACCCCAACCCACCACAAAGGTCTGAGGGCACCTGGTGTGGCAGCAAAACTTGGTATAACCTGGGACATTGGCTAAGTCACCTCAGACCCAGCACAGGCACAGAGTTTGAACCTACATCAGTCTGGTTAACAACACTTGCCCCTACCTGGTGACTTACTGAGAACCTACTTCATGTAACTTAAGTATTTCTAGAGGCTCTTTTAATGACTTTGCCTATCAGGCAGCTGGCAGGTGGAAGCAGGGGAAAACAGATTTGGGGTGCATTGGGACTTTTGCTAACCCGCCTCTGAGCCCAGTGCTGGTAAAAGCTGGTCTTGGTGTACAGATTGGTTCTTCCTTCACACACCCCAGCCTAGTAGAGGCAACCACAACCTGTGCATCGCTTTGTAGCTCCAAACAAATTACCTAGGGCCAGTCACCATTTGACATTGGTCTGCACCATGGTCCCTCACAAGAGGACCCAGAACCAACACACCCAGTGGCCAACTTCAGACAATATCAGAGCAAGATCCAATGAGCTTCATAAGCAGCATATTCAAATGGAAATCTTGGTAGACTCCAGAACCTGTAGAGGCAAATTCTGCTTCATGTAGTCAGCAGCCTGAATAACAGCTCATACACTGTGGTCAAGGTCGATCCTCACAGTCAGCCAGCTTGAGGGTTGACCATATGTATGAATGGGGCAATAGTAATCAAGACTCAATTACAATAGGAGTGCCCATATAACCCACAAAAGGAATATTCCTAGAGCATACATTCAGGTGATCAAGGAGACTGCCACTGGATCTCACAAGATGTCTACTATATAAGGACACACTACCAAGACTGAAAGTCATAGTAGATCAACTTAATATACAGAAAAAAAATACACACACAAAGAAGCAGCCAAAACAGAGAGACAAGGAAACATGCTCCAAATAAGAGAACATGAGAAATAGCCACAAAAAGAGTTAAGTCAAATGGAGGCACACAATTTACCAAGTATAGAGTTTTACAAAAAATGGTTATAAGGATGCTCAAGGAACTTAGTAAGAACTTTAACAAAGAAATAGCAAGCATGAAAAAACATATAGAGACCATAAAAAGGAGCCAGACAGAAATGAGCAATACAATATCTTAAATGAAGGATATACTAGAAGGAATAAACAGTATGTTGGATGAAGCAGAGGATTTAATGAGCAATTCAGAAGACAAGGTAGCAGAAAACACTCAATCTTAGCAGCAAAATGAAAAAAGTATTTTAAAAAGTGAGGATAGTTTAACATCACTAGGAACAATAACATCCACATCATAGGGGGACTAGAAGGAGAAGAGAAAGACCAAAGGATTGTGAATCTATTTAAAGAAATAATGACTGAAAATTTTCCTACCTGGTGAAGGAAAAAGACAAGCAAGTCCCACAAGCATAGAAAGTCCGAAACAAGGTGAATCCAAAGAGGCTCACACCAAGATACATCATAATTAAAATGGCAAAGTTTAAAGACAAAAAGAGAATCAATCTTAAAAGCTGCAAGAAAAAAACAGTTAGTTACCTCCAAGGGAGCTCACGTAAGACTATCAGCTGACTTCTCAACAGAAACATTTCAGGCCAGCAGGGATTGGTGTGAAATATTCAAAGTGATGAAAAGGAAAGAACTATAACCAAGACTATTTTATCCAGCAAAGCTACTATTTAAAATTGAAGGAGAAATAAAGAGCTTCCCATATAAGAAAAATCTAAAGGAGTGTGCTACCACCAAACCAGTATTACAGAAATGTTAATGGGTCTTCTTTAAGAAGAACAAGAACAAATAGAACAAGAACAAGAAAACTAGAGGAGTATAGTTAAAAGAATAAAATGACAATAAATATGTACTTATTGATAATCACTTTAAATGTAAATAGATTAAATGCTCTCATCAAAAACATAGGGTAGTCATGGATAAGAAAACGAGACCCATGTATATGTTGTCTACAAGAGACCCACCTCAAAATGAAAGATACAAACAGACTGAAAGTAAAATTATCAAAAAGATATTTCATGAAAATGGAAAAAAAAGCTACAGTAGGAGTACTTGTACCTGACCAAATAGACTATAAAACAAAGCCTATATTAAGAGACACTACACACTGATAAGGGAGTAATTCAACAAGAGGATAGAACCCTCATAAACATTTACACACCCAACATAGGAGCACCTAAATGTATAAAACAAATATTGATGGGCATAAAGGAAGAGATTGACATACTACCATCACATTAGGAGATTTTAACACCTTTTTAATACTCTACTAATATCAATAGGTAAATCTTCCAACTAGAAAATCATCAACAATAATAACAACAACAACAACAACAAATCATTGGCCTTAAATGATGCACTAAATCAAGTTGATTTAATTGATATCATCAGTGCATTTCAACCCAAGCAACAGAATACACATTCTTTTCAAGTGCACATGGAACATTTTCTACAATAGACAACATGTTAGGACAGACAAGTCTCAATAAACTTAAGATTAAAATCAAATCATGCATCTTCTCTGACCATAATGATAAGAAATTACAAATTAGTCATAAAAAATACTGAAAAGCACACAAACAAGGAAGTTAAATAACATGTTACTAAACAATGAATGGGCAAAGAATGAGACAAGGAAAAAATCAAAAGGTATCTTGAAACAAACAAAATGAGAACACAACAATCCAAAATCTGTGGGACATAGTGAAAGCAGTCCTAAGATGGAAATTCATAGCATTACAGGCCTACCTCCAGAAATAAAAAAAATTTCAAATAAGAAATCTAACTTTACACTTAAAGGAACTACAAAAAGAAAAAAAAAAACAACATGAGTAGAAGAAAGAAAATATGTAATAAAGATCAGAAATAAATAAAATTGAGTCTAAAGAAATACAAAATGTCAACATAATCAAGAGCTGGTTCTTTGGAAAGATAAACAAAATTGACAAATCTTTAACCAGAATTATTGAGAAAAAACAGAGTTGACTCAAATAAATAAAATCAGAAATGAAAGTGGAGAAGTAACAACAGATTACACAGAAATACAAGGGATTGTAGGAAAACATTATGAACAACTATAAGCCAAGAAATTGGACAATCTGGACAAAATGGATAAATTTCTAGAAACATTCAATCTTCCAAAACTGAATCACAAACGATCAGAACATCTAACTAGACCAAGTATAACTAATGAAATAGAAGGAATAACAAAAAGACTCTCAACACCGAGATTTAAGAAACCTGCCCAAGGTCATAAAGTTAGCAAGTGGTAGAATCAGAATTTGAACTCCAGCATTCCAGATCCAAAGTCTATGGTCTTGGCCAGCAAGCTATACACTGAATTACTACATCATAAGCAAAATTAGTAGAAAGTGGTGTTTTCAATGTCAAGAGAACAACAGTTAAGTTTCAAAAAGAAAGAAACAGTCAGCAGTGTGAAAGTTCCTAGGCAGCTGAAGTAAGAATACTGCAAAGAGACCATTGGATAAAAACAACAAATCATTGTGCTCTGAGGTATAGTAAGGGATACGAAGATAATAGATAAGTGGATATTTCACATAGTAGTAATTCAATCTACCATTTCTGTGGGCCAGTGATTATAATTCCATTTAATCATG
Organism: Anoura caudifer; assembly: GCA_004027475.1. Taxonomy (NCBI): domain Eukaryota; kingdom Metazoa; phylum Chordata; class Mammalia; order Chiroptera; family Phyllostomidae; genus Anoura; species Anoura caudifer. The sequence continues at coordinate 4,438 of PVKU01015924.1, read as the reverse complement.
GAGAAGATGAATTCAGGGAATCTATTCAAAATAGAGCCTTTCTATTTTTAGTCATTTGCTATATCAACACCATTGAAAGAATTTTTTTAACAATTTCCTGTCTGTATTATTATTTCTATAAAATGTAACTAGGGTTAATATAGACAAGTTAGTTTATTATTCTGTTTCTTCTGGTTTTAATAAAGATAGAACTTGAAAAGAAATCCTTCAAAAAACAAAAATACTGAAGTATATAGCTTCACAGGTGAATTTTGCCAAACATTCAAAGAAGAACTAACACCTATTCTTGTCAAACTATTCCAAAAATTTCAAGAGGAGGAAAGCATCTCAAGATCATTTTATGAGGTCAACATTATCCTGATTCTAAAACCAGATAAGGGTACTACAAAGAAATAAAATTGTAGGCTAATATTCCTGATGAACATAGATGCTAAAGTCCTGAACAAAATATTAGCAAACTGGATCCAGCAATACATTAAAAATACCAAACACCATGATCAAATGGGCTTTATTTCAGGGATGTGTGATTGGTACAATTTCTACAAATAAACATGATACACCACATAAACAAAATGAAGGATAAAAATCACATGATCATATCAATAGATGCAGAAGAAACATTTAATAAAATCAAGAACCATAATAATAATAAAAATTCTCAGCAAAGTGGAAATGGAGAGATCATACATCAACATAATAAAGACCATATATGACAAATCTATATCCAACATCATACTCAATGGGCAAACACTAAAGTATTTTGTTTAAGATCACAAATAAGACAGGGAAGACCACTTTCAACACTCTTAACATGATACTGAAGGCCCTGGCCACAGCAATCAGAAAAGAAGAAGAAATAAAAGGCATCCAAACTGGAAAGGGAGAAGTAAAAATGTCATTTGGAGATGACAAGATACCATATGTAGAAAATCCAAAGATTCCAACAAAAAACCATTAGAACTGATAACTTAATTCAGTGAAGTAGCATGATACAAAATAAGTATCCATAAATTAGTTGAATTTTTTAATATCAGTAATGAAACTGTCAGGAAAATAAACTAAGGAAACAATCTCATGCAAAATTGCAACAAAAATAAAATACCCAGGAATAAATTTAACCTAGGAAGTAAAAGACCTATACACAGAAGTTATAAGGGACTGAAGAAAGAAATTGAAGAAAATGCAAATAAGTGGAAGCATATACCATGTTCATGGATACGAAGAATTATCATAATTAAAATGTCCATAGTACCAAAGCAATCTATATATTCAACAGAATTCCTGTGAAAATACCAATGACATATTTCATAGAACTAGAATAAATATGCCAAAAATTTATAAGGAACCACAAAAGACCCCAAATAGCCACACAAATCTTGAGAAAGAAGAACAAAGTTGGAGGAATCATGCTACCTGATATCAAACTATACTACCAGGCCATAGTAATCAAAACAGCATTGTACTGGCATTAAAGCAGGTATTTAGATCAATGGAACAAAACAGAGAACTCAAAAATCAACCCACATTGATATGGTCAATTAATATTTGACAAAGGAGGCAAGAGCATACAATGGAGTAAAAAGAGTCTCTTCAATAGGACAAATACGTGCAAAAATGACATTAGACCACATTCTTACACTATACACAAGAAAAAACACAAAGTGGAATAAATACTTAAATGTAAGACTCAAACCCATAAAACTCTTAGAAGAAAAGATAGGCAGTAAAATCTTGGGCATTTTTTGTAGTAGGAATTTTTTGGACATGTCTCCTAGAGCAAAGTAAACAAAGAAAAAATAAACAAATGGGACTATTTCAAACTAAAAAGTGTTTGCACAGTAAAAGGAACCATCAACAAATGAAAAGACAACCCACTAAATGGGAGAACTTATTTGACACTGATACACATGATAAGGGGTTAATACCCAAAATCTAGATAGAACTTACACAACTCAAGAGGAAAAAACAAACAATCCAATTAAAAAATGGGTGAAGGACCTGAATACACACTTTTCCAAAGAGGATATATAGATGACCAATAGACATATGAAAAAATGTTCAGCATCACTAATTGTCAGAGAAATGCAAATTAAAATCATAATGAGATTTTACCTCACACCTGTCAGGACAGCTGCCAATAAATCAATAAACAACAAGTGCTAATGACAATATGGATGGAGCAGAACCCTTTTGGACTGTTGGTGGAATGCAGATTTGTGTAGCAATTGTGGAAAATAGAGTCAAATTTCCTCAAATTTTAAAAATGGGACTGCCTTGTATCAGCAATTCCAGTTTTAGGCATTTATATAAAGAAATCTAAAACACTGATTCAAAAGAATATACGCACCCTGATGTTCTCTGCGACATTATTTAAAATAGCCAAGATTTGCCCAAGTGTTCATCAGTAGATGAGTAGATAAAAGGACTATGGTATGTTTACACAATGGAATACTAGTTGGCAGTATAAAAGGAAAACACTTATCTTTTGTGACACCATGAATGGACCTGGAGAGTATTATGCTAAATGAAACAAGACAAATAAGAGAAAGACAGATACCACATGATTTCATTTTTATGTGGAATCTAATGAACAAATTAACAAACAAATAAAATACAAACAAACTCATCAATACAGAAAACAGAGTGACATCTGTCAGAGAGAGGGATGTTGGACTGCTGGGTGAAATAGGTAAAGGGATTAAGAAAAATACCCTCATAGACAGAGATAACAGTATGGTGATTACCAGAGGGCAAGGTGTAAGGGTTGGTGTAGAAAGAAGAGGGTAAAGGGAACACATGTGGTCATGGAAGGAGAATTGACATTGGGTTGGTGAATGCACAATACAATAGATGGGTGATGTATTACAGAACTGTACACCTGAAAACTGTGTAATTTTATTAACCAATGTCACAACAATAAATTCAATAAAAGGTTTTTAAAAAGAAAGAGCCCTGCTGGTGTGGCTCAGTGGATTGAGTGCTGGCCTGCGAACCAAAGGGTTGCCAGTTCAATTCTCAGTCAGGGTACAGGTTGCAGGCCAGGTCCTCAGTAGGGGGCACTCGAGAGACATCCACACATTGATGTTTCTCTCCCTCTCTTTCTCCCTCCCTTCTCCTCTGTCTAAAAATAAATGAATAAAATATTTTAAAATTCGTAAGCATATTCTCAGGTAAGATTTGAAAAAGGAAGAAAGAAGGAATTAACGACAAATTATAGGAGGCGGCTCTGGTATCGGAGGAGGCCCTATGACTGGGGGAAGATCTGCAACTGGGTATGGCTCTGTGACTGCGGTGGCTCTGCGACCGGGACGGACCTGGGACCAGGGGTGACCTTGTGACAAGGGGTGGCCAAATGACCGGGAGTGGCCCTGAGACTGAAGGCAGCTGAGCAACCAGAGGAGGGGGCTTTGTGGAAGACCCAGAGCTCACACCTGTGATCCTAGGTGAGACAAAATAAATAAATAAATATAAAAAAAAAAACCCCTGGAACTGAGAGAAACCAGAGTTGGACCCAAAAAGGGAGCATTCCAACAGGTGAAACAGTGGAAGCTGTGAACACCAGGGTACCAGAAGGAGACTGCACCACTGAATCTCACAGGTATTCTATCACAGAAGTTCACAATGTAAACCCAGGGAACCAGAATAGATTAATTTAAGAAGCTGAGGCTAACAAGAAGAGTCTCACAAATAATGGGAAGACAAAGAAACAATCCCCAAATGAAAGGAAAGGAGGAAGCCCCAGAAAGAATGCTAAATGAAACAGAGGCAACTCAACTATCAGATATTGAGTTCAAAGCAATGGTTGTCAGGAAGCTCCATGAGCTCTCAATGAGCTACCAGAAACTACAGGGAAGCTACAATGAACTCACTGCAAATTATATCAACATGAAAAAGGAAATAGAAACTATCAACAAGGGCCAAGAGGAAATGAAAAATACAATTTCTGAACTGAAGAACACAGTGGAAGGAATCAAAAGCAGAATCAATGAAGCAGAAGATCGGATCAGCAAGTTGGAGGACAAAGTAGAAGAAAACACCCAAAAAGAGCAAGAAAGGGAAAAGAGGCTCAGACAGAATGAAGGGGGATTAAGAGAAATGCAACACAATATGAAATGTAATAATATCCATATAATAGGGATGCCAGAGGGAGAAGAAGAAGAGCAAGGGATAGAAAACCTATTTGAAAAAGTAATGATGGAAAACTTCCCTAATTTGATGAGAGAAAAAGTCACACAAATTCAGGAAACACAGAGAGTCCCAATCAAGAGGAACCCAAAGAGACCCACTTCAAGACACATCATAAATAAAATGGCAAAATTCCAAGACAAGGAGAGAATCTTAAAGGCAGCAAGGGAGAAAAAGGAAATAAAATACAAGGGAGCCCCGATAAGGTTAGCAGCTGACTTCTCAATGGAAGCACTCCAAGCCAGAAGAGAAT
>PVKU01015923.1:0-16483 GCA_004027475.1 Anoura caudifer | reverse complement strand
CTCTATCCAGCAAAGCTGTCATTTAGAATGGAAGGGCAGATAAAGTGCTTCTCAGATAAGGTCAAGTTCAAGGAGTTCATCATCACCAAGCCCTTATTATATGAAATGTTAAAGGGACTTATCTAAGAAAAAGAAGATAAAAAATAGGACAATAAAAAGACAGAAAACTTACAGATATTAACCACCACACCTAAAACAAAAGCAAACTAAGCAAACATTAGAACAGGAGCAGAAACACAGAAATGGAGATCACACGGAGGGTTAGCAACAGGGGAGACGGAAGAGGAGGGAGGGGAACGAGGTACATAGAACAAGTAGCATAGATGGTAGGTAGAAAATAGATAGGAGGAGAGCAAGAATAGTGTGGGAAAGTTAGAAGCTAAAGAACTTATGACACATGGACATGAACTAAAGGGGGGAACGTGGGTGGGAGGGGTGTGCAGGGTGGAGGGGAATGATGGGGGAGAAATGGGACAACTGTAATGGCATAATCAATAAAATATAATTACAAAAAACTTTTAAGTACTCTCTCATCCAAATATCCCTACCACATAGGCACTGTCATTCTCCCTTGACAGATTAAAAAGCTGAGGCTAAGAAACACTACCCAACAATCAAAACCACAGCTGTTAAGAGGCAGAGCGAGAATCAAACAGGTGAGTCTACCTGTAAAACTGCAGGGTGCCTGGTATTATACACAGGGGGCCGCTCATACTTGAGAAACCCATCTTTAAACAAAGAGAGAGTGTACTTTGAATAATAGTCTTTCAAGCAGAGCAGAGAATTCGGAGAAAACTTAAATTTTGTCCAAAATCAACATACCCAATTGTAACAGTAAGTATTTATCTTCTCTAAAAATGTATTAGTAGGAAAAGAATATGCACTTTTATATATAACTGAGCCTTCGTATACTACAAAAACACTGTTATTAAAAATTAGTTCATAACTCATCAGAGATTATTCAATATAAATAAAATCTTCTGTACACAGAAGACAGTACCCCTATTCTTTATGCCTGTGTTCACGGATACTGCCAAACTTTCTGAGTTACTCATCGTGTTTGAATTAAATAGGGTACAATCTTGCTAATTATGTCTGAATGATACTTCAACAGAACCGAAATAAAATATGATACTCGTCTATCCAAGAACAAAAACTGTAATTCCCTCCTCCCACATCATCTTCCTATATTTGGCAACAATACTCCACATTTTTAAAAAACACATTTTTTAATGGACAAATTGTTCGTAGATTGTGGAGAATGCATTAAATCTAGGAGGCGGGGAAAGCAAAAAAAAAAAAAAAATTGTGGGAGGAAAAGAGAGCAAATGACCAGCAGTTAATGACCCAGCCCCTTTAATTCATCATGTTCTCCATCGTTCTGCTCAAACGACATAGCCAGTTTCAGAAATTAGTACTATAATAGTTACAATAGCCTTTCAATATTTATATGAGCATGTACACGTAAATACACAGGTACACATACACCACTCCTTTTCTTCCCCTCTTATCCCCTTACTGTCTAACAGAAAATGCATGAACAGTAGCTTTGAATTCTGTTCTGGGACAAGGGCTGGAAGGCTTTTGGCTGTTCATGGAATAGTTACAACATGTTAGAAGCATGACTTCATTCTTTTCTTTACCTGGGAATTAAACATAGGTTAAGGAGATGTGCCAAGGGAACAAGGCGTGGGCCGCGGTCACCGTCAAGTTGCCCCATCCGCGATACATTTACCAGAACTGCCTCTCTGCGTCACGGTTAGGGCAGGCAACAAAGGAGACTCCGACCGGAGGCCTGGGGAACAGAGGTGACGCGGCCACACGGCGCACAGGGGCACGTGGCTGCGGCTCCCCTCTTGCCACAAGGCAGCCGCTGCCCCGCCATCGCTCCGTCTTCCCTCCGTCCTCCTCCAGCGTCTCCAACTTTGAGGCCCCCGCGTGCATCCAGCTCCCGGCCTGGGCTGCAGAGCATCCCCCCCACCCCCCACCGGCAGCGGCAGTGAGAACGGGCCGCGTTTCCGTCCGTCCTTGCAGTCCCAGCTCACGCCTGCGGACCCCAACTTGCTCTCCCCCGCTTTGCATCCACTTCTGCCTCCGAAGGGCCCGCCCTCTGGCCTTCAAGCCCCCACATCAGACGCAAACACCAAAGCCTTCAAGAGTCTGCTTAGCCAGCTCCGGCTCCCACAGTCTCCGAAGGTCGGATCCCGCGTCTGCGCATCTCTGGGTTCCGCTTCTGTGTAACAGAAAGGCGACTGATGCAGATTTAAGCTTCTAGAAATAGCAGAACAAGCTGCTCTGGTTCACGGGCTCCGCTTGCACCACATTTTTTCAAGAATATTCCAGGAATAATTGTTTTTAATACCATTAACCGCTGTTCACAAACAACACATAACAGTACGAAAGTGCAGACATTTCAAAGGGCAGCGGTACGATGTGATGGTTGAAAACACAGCCAAGCCGCTCCGCTGCTTCGGTCCTGCTGTTCCTACGGACCGACCCCGGCACCGCGACCCCGGCACCGCGACCCCGGCACCGTCCGGCCTGTTCCGGATGCAGCCCACCACCTTCGCTCTCCGGTCCCATATACGTTATCACAGAGAAGCCACTGAATTCCGCTAGAAGTTCCACCACACGCTCCTAAAAGGTGAGCCGCTGTCGGACACAGAGCACCCTGCCACCTCCCACAGCGGCCACTGCGGAGGGCCAGCGTTAACCTCTGGGCACTCTTCCAACCCCCCCCCCCCCAGACGGCCTCAAGAATCAAAATGAGAAGAGACTGTCCCCGTCTTCCCAGCACACTGACCCTGCAAACCATCCGGACACGGGGCTGCTACTCCCTCCCTCCTCCTGCCCTGAGGGAAGGGCACACGTGTCCTGTTCAACGAATCCTGCCATCCACGCGCTGAGCCCCCTCCCCCCCCAGGTGCTCCGGGTAGGATCTGACTCTCGGTGGGCTGCGCACAGAAGCTTCCCCTAACTTCTGCCTCTCGTCCTTCACTACTGTCCTTTCTTCCCCTTGCCGGCAACGCTTCCAAATCGGAATTTAAGTATTTAAGCATGGTAAAGCATGTTCTGTTAGCCCCGGCTGGTGTGGCTCAGTGGAGTGAGCGCGGGCCTGCGAACCAAAGGGTTACTGGTTCAATTCCCAGCCAGGGCACATGCCTGGGTTGCAGGCCAGGTCCCTGGTGGAGGGTGTGCAAGAGGCAACCACACACTGATGTTTCTCTCCCTCCCTTTCTCCCTCTCTTCCCCTCTCTCTAAAAGTAAAGAAATAAAATACTTTTAAAAAAAGAATATTCTGTTAAACATTCCTTTGGAATACATATCACAAGCAAGAGCTAAACCTCTTAAATATATTTTCAGGGGCAGAGAAGCCAGGATTTTATTAAACGGTGACTCATTGGTAAAAACGGGGAGACGTCGAATTGTGACTGGAGTTTATAACACAACTGCCACTGTGAACCGGGACAGTAAGTCCGTCCGAACAGCACGTTCCCAAGTGGCGAACGGGTGGCCAGTTCCGTACAGCAGCGCTTCTCACCTTATCCGGACAGGCAATGTCGCCAACGCTACAAACCTTCCTGCCTTTGAAAGCACCGGACATGCACGCGTGAACCTTCCCCGGCAACACAGGACGGCGGCCGGGACGGTCACTGCAAGGCGCCGGACCCCGGGGCTGCCCTCGGGAGGACCGGCCGCCTGCGCGAGGGCCCTGCGGGCGCGGGGGGTGCGCGGTGGGCGGTGACCCCCCTCCGCTCCCGCTGCTGCCGGCGATCCGCGCGGCCACCGCCCCCCCGCTTTCCCTGCGCTGCGTGGGTTACACACGGGGTCGGAACCCGGGTGACCGCTACGTTAGCGTGACATGTGCCGTGTGTTGCCGTGTCGAACGCGCAGCCACGTTTCAGGCCCACACGTTCAGGAAAAAAGTCTTTCATTTTTTAATTCAACTTTATTCATTTATATTTAACTTGTCTTTTGCATTATAAAGCAGTTTTAGCATTTATTTTTGAATATATTATGGCACAAGAAAGTTTACATGGCAAATAATTACAAAACACAAGAACAGACACACGTTATTTCAGGCACTACCCATGTATAATGCGCACTCTTATTTTCCCCTCAAAAATTTGGGCAAAAAGTGCACTTTATACATGGCAAAAACAGTAATAAAAAAATAGGGTTCCTAAGGTACCTTCTCCAACTAATCAATAAATAGTTGTTATATTTAGAGCAGAAATTTCAAAAAGCTAGCCTACAATCTATTAACCTTTGATTAGTATCAAGAGAAGAAAACCAAAATGCCGCATTTTAATACTCATCTGAGGATACGTTTACTGATTTTAAAGGGAGAGAAAAAGATGCCAGAGAGGAACACTGACTGGGGATCAGGACGACACTTCAACCAACGGGGCCACCCAGTCCCAGCACGAAATGCTATGTTTTAAAACCACGTCATATCGTGGGGAAAAAATTCACATCCCCGGCTTATTCTCTGGTCTATAATGACATTTTATCTAGTAGCAACCTTTTGAATCCTGTTTCTCCTACCACCAATCACCACTTATGTATTGTAGCACTACGATACTGAAATATTTACTGTGATTTGCCAGAGGAATAAATAAGGACGTGATTCCGTACATTTTCTAAGATCATTTAAAACCCCAAGCCTGACAAGGAATCACTTTTCAGAGTGGAACTAAAGCCACTGGCAAAGAGCAAACAATGTGCTAAGACGACACAACCTGAGCCGCGACTCCAGTCTCCACCCTGCACATTCTGAGTATGGGAAGCACCGTATTCCCTGACCTTTTTACACGCAATCTGAACCCTCGCAGTTCACAGAGAACCAGCATCATTATCAACCACTTTATTGATGAACATTAACTTTCCAGTATCAGCTTTATGAAATGACTAAAAATACACCCACGTTCTAGTTAGGAATCCAAGCAAGCATACAAGGAAGTCAATCTTTTGATGTGCTGCCTGCTGACAATTAAATAACCATCCAGTTTAAGTTTTAGTTGAGATAAAAATCTCAAATGAAACACATCCTACTATAGCAGCTCTCAGCTGAAAAACTCTTTCCAAAAATTGCTCTCCTGTTAAATCATGTGCCTCGGCAAGGCTACAAAGTCAGCAGCTAAGCAGTATGCCAAATGGACCATACATAATTTAGGTTATTATCAAAGTCTATTTAAAAAAATGGAATTCCAATAAATCATATTAAAATCTGATGAGGTAACATTAACAAATCATTTACTTCCAGACGATTAAATCCTGAAGTTGATTTCTTACTTATTATCTTTGCTCCTCACAAAAGACATGAAAATTAAAACTAACTTGTTAGAAATGTAAGTTTTTATGGCACAAGAATGAGTGACTCATAAGTGATTGTTTTCTTCATGGAAGAAAAACTCACATGCAAACAAATTATCATGACTAAGAAAAGAGAAGGAATCGCTGATGTTGAATGACAGAATTAAGAAAACCTCATCTTGAATACAGAACATTAAAGTTGGTATTTCTGATGCCGTAAGTAGCATAAGAGATGTGACCTATCAAAAAGCAAAGTCAGGGCAGTTTTCAATTTCACAATCTCTTATTATCTACAGAAGTAAAAATAAACTTTACTGTTCGCTTTTACAAACAACTGGCAACGTTATTCATTAGGATCTTTCCGTGTCTAAAAGACCTGAGAACATCATAAATAATACCTCTCATCCTTGTTTTGCAGCATAAACAATTTAACATTTCTGTACAACGCCTTTAAGGGAACTATTCCAAAAGGTTTGTTCACATTTTTTACGACTGGTATTGTATAATCTTAAGTTTACTTTTCCAGTGTTTCCATCTATGGCTTTGTTGGGTCATGTTTATTATCCAGCAAGTACAACAGGTATCAGGGGTGGGACTCAAGAATATTCCCCAAAATAGTATCACTGGCTGATGTGTAATTCCATGTGTTAGATATTCAAATGAATGCACGGGTCACAGACAAATGTTTGTATTTTGAAAGGGTGCTATTAAACTTTTACTAGTTTCATTCATGCAGCTGAATAGTTTACATATTCTCATCATGCTATTTGTTGAGTGTTCGAGCTTTCAAACCTATCACTATTTTGAAATTTAAAAACACACATTCAGTTCCTGACTCTGTGTGCTACCAACTACCCAAGCATCCCGGGAGAGTGTCCCATTATCTGACCACCCTTTGGCCGCACCTCTTCCATCTGAGAAAACCCAAACTGCTTCTCTGCAGTTCAGTGGCATGACCACGCCGAAATTTTTAGAAATGCAGAAAAGGTTGATGATAATAAGATGGCCAACAATGATCAGAGATGAGAGACTGTGCTTGTTTTAAAAATAATACTGTTGGAAATCAAAGCAACAGGCACTACTGAGAAAGACAGAAAATACCTGAATTTTCTATGAAACATAGTAGTGAAAAAGGTATTTCTGCACCAACCTCAAGTCTCCAGTATGTGACTCTGGACAACAAACACCGACTGAACGCTCTCATGTGCTAAGGACTCCAACGGATGGCCAGGCTACAACGGTGAGCAAAGCAGACGTAATCACCAAAATACAGAATCTGTATAGCAGTGGGAAAGACAGGTGTTATAACTAAAGAGCTGCTCAGGAAAGAAGTCAAGTTAAAGCTGCAGCGGCCGTCCGAAACCCTAACCGCGGGACTGACCGACGCAGGTGGAGGAAGCGACCCTGAAAGACACGCGTGAACGGGAAGGGTCCGCTGGATGGAAGGTGGTGCCGAACAGCGGGGACATCACAAGCAAAGGGTCTGTGGCAGCGAGGGGAGGGTGCACCCGGGGGACCGAGTGCAAATCAGCATGGCTGCAACCAAGAAAGCAAAGCAAGGCAAACCAGCTTCAAGATGAGGCCAGAGAGGCCGAGAGCAGATCTTCCAGGTCTTGTTAGGCCATGTTTAAAACTCTGGTCTTCAACCTAACAGCAGCCAAATGCCATTTGAAATGTCTTAACATCGAGGCCAAAGTATCAGAGATACATTTTTTGGGGGAAAAACTACCCTGCCTTCAGTACGGTAGAGCTAAAAAGGACCCGGAAAAAAGGAGGGGACAGGGTGCCACTGACAGACCCCAACTCTCTGATCCAGGGTAGAGGGCAGTGTCACCCACTGACACAGGGAAAGCTTTGAAAACGAACCGGCAGCGTCCTGAGTATCTCTGGGCATCAGTTCCTGCTTCTGAAATGGGGTTAAAGATACCAAGGCCGCCAGTAACTCTAAGCATCCGTGTGTGTCAACAGCCTGATACACAGCAAGCCCTAAAAACACAGCAGTTACGATTCTCTCCTAGAGCAGTGTTCTCACCCGGGGGTGCCTTTCTGGGCAGGCGACAGGCGGCTGTCGCAACATGGGGTGGGTGGGGATGCTCCTGGCACCTGCTGAGCTGAGGGCACAGGGAGGCTGCCACACATCCCGCAGCAAACCAACAGCCCGCCCTCAACCGCCCCGAACATCGATCAGGCCGCCGCCGAGAAACTCTGCTCCGCAGGGGTTACGACCACGAGAAAATGCACACGGTGGGCAAGGTGAGGTCTACAGTTGTGAGCTTACTCTTGGATTATTATTTATTAATTACGGTGTTATTTGTCATGCAAAAATAAAACATGAAGGATTTACGTTCTAGTATATATTATGGAAATATGTACTTGGTATTTTAAATACTTCCATAAGAAAATATATCAAGCATTGAGTGTCACAAATTCAGAAAAGTAAAACTCAAATGAAAATAAAAACAGAAACAGAAGCATCTTTCATTAGGAAACAAAATCTTTTCTTACAATTTAATGTAAAACCCCAGTTACTTTGAGTCTTTCTCTTTCCTAATCTTTTCTTGTATCTTCCATTTTCCCTCCCTCGCAGTCCATTTTCACCACACAGCCAGTACAAAAAGTAAAAAGTTACTGCCCACAGTGCTAACAAAATTAAATGAGGAAAAGATGTATATAGATCTCATGAAGATGTGCCTAAGTTTACATTGCCCAGGAAACACTGACGTCTTAGATTTTAAATGGAAGAGTTTATATTTAAAGAATGTTGGAGTCAATAGAATGTATTTTAAGAAAGAGCAAAGCACATACCACTTATTCCCAAATACCAACAAATGACGCATGGAAATTGTACACAGACAATTAAATTTGGGCAACAATCAACAACTATCCATTAACCTGAGTCATCTGAAAGGCAGCACTGTTCAATGAAAAAATGCTGGGCTGGGAGCTAAAGGTTGAGGCTTCTGGCACCGGCCTTTGCAACCCATTAGCTGTGCGAACTTGGAAAAGGTGCTTAGCTTTGTGTAAGCCATTTGATTCTCTTCGAGTCTTCATGTCATCATTAGTAAAATGTGGAAAGTTAAGCAGCATTAGTAAGGTCCCTTTCTAGAATTAAATATCCTTTAGTTTTATGATTTTGAAGGAAGATACTTCCAAAACGTTACTCTATACCTATTTTCCTCTAAGAAATCATAATAAATTCAGTCATCTATACTCTAAGTTACATACAAATTATACGATAACAGACGCATGTACGCTTTTTTGTCAGGATATATTTTTATTATTCCTTTTCATTAATGATATTGTAGATATTCAGAAAAAATATAGAAAGGATTAAAAACCACCAACCATAATCATCCTATCCAAATATAAAAATATAATCCAGTGTATATTTGACCTGAGTCATTTTTGTTAACCTGGTCATTAGAAAGAGAGGCTATTAAAAATTTAATGGTTAAAAAAAACTGCAAAGTGAACATGATCTCAATTTCAGAATTACAAAAAAAAAAGAATGGACAGTAAAAATGAAATAAATACACGTAATACAGAAGGACAGAACTGAATATGAACCACAGTAGTATCAGATTTTCTGTGAAAGCAGAAATACTTCCTTCTTCCCAGTTTGGGTCAGGATACCCTGGTGCTGCTCTCGGAAGACTTTGCACTTGTCTTTCACAGTAGTTTTCACATCCATAGTCACTGGGTTCGTGTCTCACAACTGCTGACTGCTTTTTTCCTCCTCACTAGCCCACAAGCTCCCTAACGGCAAGGATCGTGTCTCCCTAAGGGGCCATGAATCCCGCCCTCGGCAGAGCATCTCACACGCTGAAGGCAATCAATTAACATTTGCTGACTGGATAAACAAACAGGAACTTGATCTGTATCACTTATTCCTGACTTGGGTTACCTCCCAAGGTCTCTTAAGACCAATTTTCAGACTTCCGGCCAAGATGGAGGCGTAGGTGGACACACTGTGCCTCCTCGCACAACCAAAATTAAGGACAACCAAGAATGAGAAACAAGAAAACAACCAGACTGATAGAAAACTGAACTGTATGGAAGTCCGACAACCATTCATCCAGACCGGTTAGAGGGGTGCAGTCACAGCAGGAAAAAGTGGAGGTTGGAGGACCCGGGGACGCAGGCAGCAGTGGCTGGAAGACCCCAGGAGCACAGGCAGTGGCTAGTGGATCCTGGGCACCAGGTGGCAACGGGCAGACCCAGTGGGGTTGCGCAAGGCGGCTGGCTGACCAGGCGGTCCCACATTCCCGCGCAGATAATCCAGGCGAAAACGGGGAGCAAGACAGACCTCGCAACTCAGGGGCCCCAGCGCCAGGAAATAAAACCTAAAAACACGGATAGAAAACACTTGGGGGGCAGGGGCCAGGAGAGACTCCCAGCCTCACAGGAGAGTTTGTTGGAGAGACCCACAGGGTCCTACAATGCACACAAGCCCACCCACATGGAAATCAGCAGCAGAAGGGCCCAGTTTGCTTGTGGGAAGCGGCAGAAGGGACTGGAATCCAAGAGAGAGCAGAGCAAGCACCATAGTTCCCTCTTGGATCCCACCCCCACATACAGTCACTAACCAGCTACTGGGCTGCCCCACCCTGGGGAACACCTAAGGCTCCACCCCTCAGTACGTAACAGCTGCAACCAGACCAAGAAAAAAAAACCCACAAAACCCCAAAATGGCTCAAACGAGAGAACAGATCAAAGCCCTAGAGCCAATTCATGTAAACAACCAAGAGGTAGCCAATCTATCAGATACACAGTTCAAAGCACTGGTTGGTGATCAGAATGCTCACAGAATTGGTTGATTTTGGTCGCAAATTAGATGAAAAAATGGAGGTTACAATAAGTGAAATGAAGGAAAACGCACAAGGAACCAGTAGTGATGGGAGGAAAACTGGGACTCAAATCAATGGAGTGGACCAGAAGGAAGAAAGAAACAACCAAACAGAAAAGAAGGAAGAAACAAGAATTCAAAAAAATGAGGAGAGGCTTAGGAACCTCCAGGACATCTTTAAACGTCCCAACATCCGAATTATAGGGGTACAAGAAGGGGAAGAGGAAGAGCAACAGGTGGAAAACTTATTTGAACAAATAATAAGGAGAACTTCCCCAATCTGGCGAAGGAAATAGACTTCCAGGAAGTCCAGGAAGCTCAGAGAGTCCCAAAGAAGGTGGACCCAAGGAGGAACACACCAAGGCACATCATCATTACATTAGCCAAGATTCAAATGGAGAGAATTCCAGAAGCAGGAAGGGATAACGGGACAGTCACCTACAAAGGAGTTCCCATCAGACTGTCAGCTGATTTCTCAAAAAAGACCTTACAGGCAAGAAGGGGCTGGAAAGAAGTATTCCAAGTCATGAAAGTCAAGGACTTACATCCAAGATTGCTCTATCCAGCAAAGCTGTCATTTAGAATGGAAGGGCAGATAAAGTGATTCTCAGGTAAGGTCAAGTTAAAGGAGTTCACCATCACCAAGCCTTTATTATATGAAATGTTAAAGGGACTTATCTAAGAAAAAGAAGATAAAAAATAGGACAGTAAAAAGACAGCAAACTTACAGATATTAACAACCACACCTAAAACAAAAGCAAACTAAGCAAACAGCTAGACCAGGAGCAGAACCACAGAAATGGAGATCACATGGAGGGTTAGCAACAGGGGAGTGGGAGGAGGAGAGAGGGGGGAAAGGTACACAGAATAAGTAGCATAGATGGTGGGTAGAAAATAGACAGGGGGAGGGCAAGAATAGTGTGGGAAATGTAGAAGCTGAAGAACTTATGACCCATGGACATGAACTAAAGGGGGGAATGTGGGTGGGAGGGAGCGTGCAGGGTGGAGGGGAGTGATGGGGGAGAAATGGGACAACTGTAAAAGCGTAATCAATAAAATAAAATAAAATAAAATAAAATAAAATAAAATAAAATAAAATAAAATTATTCACCAATAAAAAAGAAAGAAAAAAAAATGCAACGCCAAAAAAAAAAAAAAAAAAAAAAAAAAAAAAAAAAAAAAAAAAAAAAAAAAAAAAAAAAAAAAAAAAAAAAAAAAAAAAAAAAGAAAAAAAAAAAAAAAAAAAAAAAAAGGATCCATTTTCATGGTAACTACTAATTAAAGGAATCACCCAAATTCAAAGACACTGCCATAAAAAATGTGTAACATTTAGACATTCCATGCCAAAGATGGATAGACCATGGTGCACAAGTCAGGACAGCCACCTGTCTTTTTGTAAATGAAGTCTTACTGGAACGTAGCCACATGCCTCATGCACATACCGCCCACAACTGCTTTTACGCGGGGAGAACAGGGCTTGCGGTCGCAACAGAAGGCTGAAAACAGTTACTATCTAACTGCTTAGGGAAAAGCCTGCCGACACCTCCCCTAGACCAAGCCTTCTAACTAATAAAGGCAGCACAGGGGGTGAGCTCTTGTGCCGTCTTCAAGGAAGCACTTCACACATCTACGTTATGCACCAATGATGTTACTGTCTAAACATTTAATAACAGCTACGTTAGTTCCTAAGTTTTTAAGAGTGAAGGGATTAAGCACAGTGTTAACGGAAATGGTCAATATTCCAAATAACTTGTTTTTATAAGCTTTTAGCAGAGCTGATTCTAATTATCAAACATACAAAGAAACTGCTACCATGCTACGGTTAATTACTGGCCATGAGGAACAAAAATCACCCAGCCAAATCAACGTTTCTTCTGCAGTCATTTGTAATTCCATTAGTGCTGCCACCTGGAGGGTAGGGACACGCATCCCTTTTTGTATTTAAAAACAGAAGTTTATCCTTTTCTGTAAGAAATTACCCAACATGACCCAAGCCAACCCTCCTCCTTTTGTTACCACATACAAATCAATCGTTAGCCGAAAAAGATGATGTGATGAAGTTAAAGCAACCGACGCAGGGGCGCACAGCAGGGTGGCACTTCGCTGCCTCAGCTGCTTCAGCGGAACTAACGGCTCCATTAAACAATGCATAGGAAATAACTTGCTCAGAACAACACAACATGCTTTTCAGAATCTTAATAGCACTAGTACAAATTCAACAGCACATGAATTGGTCAATCAGTGCTTTTTTAAAATCTGAATTTTATGTGTATCAGTTACACATGAAAAACTCTGTCCTGTTTGTAGGTTTACTTACTGCTATCAGTTCTGGCTGATTTCTGCCAATTATCAGGCAATATCTAAATCATTCAAAAAGAAGTGTTTATTTATACATAGTGTAAAAACTGAATGGAAGATAGGAAAAATATTTAATGAGTGCCTACTATCTATACTAGGGAGAATTCTTATAAATTCATTCAATAAGGGTGATTTCACATGAGTATTTAATCCAAAATGTCATTTTATAGAATTAGGACCTAATGTTCTCAGTCAAAAATTTCTGTTGTAGCTAACATAGACAGGAATGAGACTGTTAAGGGTCAAAGAGCACTGATAAAAAATTTTTCTAGCTGTACTTACAACTGACAGGTAACATTGTGTGAGTTTAAGATGCACAATGCGATGATCTGACATGCACATACCGTAAAACATTTATTACACAAAGGTTTATTAACGTATCCTTCACATTATATAACTTACCATTTTATAATTGCTGTTGCTTTAAGACGATTAAAGCTCCACCCCCAGAGCAACCTTCAGGTACACAGCACAGCACTGCCAACCAGTGACCACGCCGTACTTTAGACCCCCCAACACATGCACCTCACAACTGAAAGGTACACGCCTGTTAACTGGCACCTCCTCCCTTCCCTCCCCCTGAGCCCCAGCAACCACCACGCTACCCTGCTTCCGTGGGGCGGTGTTTTTAGACCCCAAATACGTGTGAAATCACACACCAGTTGTCTGTCGCTGTCTGACTCATTTCACTGGCCCTATGCCTTCCAGGTCTCTACGTACATAAGCACATATATGTATCTACATACGTACACAGATACAGTCTCTCTACCCATTTCTCCGGTCGTGGACACTTAGTTCATCTGCACGCCTGGGCCAGTGTGAAGAACACGGCGATTAACGCGGCACTGCGACCAATCTCCTCCGTGCGCACACCAGAGGTGGGATCGGCGGGTCCCGCGGGAGTTCTGTGTTTAATTCTCTGCGGCGTCTCCAAGCTGTCTCCCTCAGCGGCTGCACCAAATCAAACCCACACCAACAGTGCCCAGGGTTCCTTTCCTCCACAGCCTCAGCAGCGTTTCTCTCTTCGCTCTTTGGTAACA
Organism: Anoura caudifer; assembly: GCA_004027475.1. Classification (NCBI taxonomy): domain Eukaryota; kingdom Metazoa; phylum Chordata; class Mammalia; order Chiroptera; family Phyllostomidae; genus Anoura; species Anoura caudifer. Next base: position 2,923 of record PVKU01015923.1, on the reverse strand, counting down.
GCCTTCTCACAGGTGTGAGGTGGTCTCTCATTCCGGTTTTGATTTGTATTTCCCTGACGACTGGGGATGTTAAACATCTTTTCATGTACTTGTTAGACATTCTGTGAGTCATCTTTACAAAAATGTGTTTATTCAATACTTCTATTTTAAAATGTATTATTACTATTATTATTATTATTTTTAGTCTTGAGTTGCATGAGCCCTTTATGTGTTTTGGACATTAATCCTTCGTAAGAGAGGTAGTTTGCAAATATTTTCTCCCATTCAGTAGATTTCCTTTACCTTTCGTTGAGTTTCTTTTACTGCACAGACACTTCTTTGTTTGATACAGTCGAACTTGTTGTTTTTGTTTTTGTTCCTTGTGCTTTTTGTGTCATACAGAAAAAATCGCTGTCAAACAGACATCAAGGGGCTTACTCCCTGTTTTCTTCTAGGAGTTTTACAGTTTCGGGTCTTACATTTAAGTCCTTAATCCATTTCAAGTTAATTTTTTTTAAGATTTTATTTATTTATTTTTAGAGAGAGGGAAAGGGAGGGAGAGAGAGAGAAACATCAATGTGTGGTTGCTTCTCCCATGGCCCCACTGGGGACCTGGCCCACAACCCAGGGTTGTGCCCTGACTGGGAATCCAACCAGCGACCCTTTGGTTCACAGGCCGGCACTCAATCCGCTGAGCCACACCAGCCAGGGCTCAAGTTAATTTTTGCAATAAGTGTAACATAGATATTAAATTTATCTATGTATCTATAGATCTATCTATAGATAAATTTATCTATCTATATAGATAGATCTATAATTTACCTACCTACCTATCTATCTATCTATCTATATCTATAGATTTCCAATTTCATTCTTTTACATGTGGACATCATTTCCCCAAAACCACTTGCAGAGATTACCTTTCCCCATTCAGTATTCTTGGCTCCACTGTCAAATATTAGTTGACCATATATGGGTCATAGATATTTAATTCTAGTCTCTCAGTTCTGTTCCACTGTTTTACGTGTCTGTTTTTACGCCAGTGCCATGCTGTTCTGATCACTATAGCTTTGTATTATAGTTTATAATCAGGAAGTGAGATGCCTCCAGCTTTCCTCTTTCTCAAGATTTCTTTGGCTATTCAGGGTCTTTGGCAGTTTCACACAAATTTTAGAATTGTTTTCACTATGTCTGTAAAAAGTGCTAATGGAATTATGTTATTGCAATCAATCTACAGAGGGCTTTGGGTAGTCTGCAGATTTTACCAGTATTAAAATCCACGCATATGGAGTGTCTATTTCTTTTTGTCTTCAGTTTCTTCTGTCAATGTCTTACAGTATTTAGTGTACAGATCATTCACCTCCTTGTTAAATTTATTCCTAAGTATTTTATTGTTCTTCATGTTATTGTAAATGGGATTGTTTTATTTCTTTTCCAGATAGTTCATTGTTAGTATCTACAAATGCAACTGACTTTTGTATGCTGAGTTTGTGTCCTGAAATTTTATTCAATCATTTACTAGCTTTAACACCTTTTTCGTAAAGTCTTTAGGGTTTTCTACATACAGATTATCACATCAGCAGAGAAAATGTTACTTCTTCTTCACCAACATGGATGCGTTTTTCCCCTCACAAGCAGCGGACAGTTAGTTATTCAACAGCTCCTGGCTGTCTCCTCTGGCTTCTGAAACACCACACCCTGGGTTTTCCTTCCCCCGCCCTCCTTTCTCCATCTCATTTGTTAAGCCCTTTTTTTCCTCTTCCACACAGTGCTCCAGGGCTCAGTCTTCGGACGTTCATCATTAATAATTTCTTAAGTCTCATCAGGAAAGTGGCTGCCCCCAAAGCTGGAGAGACGGGAAAGTGGGTACAAAGAGCCCCGGCTCATCCGTGCAGAAACCTGCGGTTCTGCAGGAAGCAGGGCCAGGGCACCTGTCCAGCTGCTGGGGGCTCAGCGGGGACAAGCCTGAGAGTTAGAAGCTTCCCGGGGACCCAGTCACAGGGCCCTCCACCCCACGCTTCTGTAAACTTTACCTGCAGGAGCTCCACCAGGTCTTCAGTAATGACCAGGAAAATCCACTCCTGCTTCCCAGAGAAGAGGCACCATTTTAAAACACAGCGGAACACTCTGCTCTTAGCAAGGCCTGCGCTCAGTGAAGACTATCTGAATGAAGCTTAGCTGGCTAGGGCTTTCTCAGAGCCTAACCTGCCCGTAGAACTCCAGCCTCCACCAGCCATCCTACCCAACTAAGCTCAGAAAACAGCGAGACACACTGGTGAAGTCCGAGCTCCGGGGCACAGGTCACCGAGAGCCGATGCACAATGTAAGCAGAGAGATGGGAAATTTTCAGAAAGAACAGAAAGTCAGAGATAAAAAAACAAGCCTGTAGAAGAAATGAAGTGTGCCCCTGATGGGTTTATTAGCGCACTGGACACGGCAGAGGGACGGATCTCTGAGCGTGAGGGTGGGGGCAACGCAAACTTTCACAACTGAAAGGCACAGAGGGGAAAAAGACTGGGAAAACCCCAGAACATCCGAGATTGGGGGACAACTACAAAACATAAACCGGATCGTGCCACGGTCCCGGTAAAATACCTTCAAACGGCTTCCCAGCATGTAAGCAGGAACAGAAGCCCGCATGCCGAGAGCCTGTGTGTTGCTCCGTGATCTGCCCCCAGTACACCCCCCATCTCGTCTTCTGTCCCCTCCCCCACTACCGGTCGCCTGTGTCATCTCGCTACCTTTCCTGCTCTTCAAGCTTATCTCTGCTTCCGATGCACTGCACTCCCTGCTGGTTCTCCACGAATATTCTTCCCCCGGACAGTCCCCGGACCGCTCCCTCCCCTTGTTCAGAGCCTGTTGAAGTATCACCTCCCAAAGGCCTTCAATCAACACTCTACTGAAGATACCATCCATCTCCATTTTGCTTTATTCCCTAAAAAAA
>PVKU01015922.1:0-16444 GCA_004027475.1 Anoura caudifer | reverse complement strand
TGCTCCTAGGGTCCTTTCCTTCCTTGGCAGGGCCTCTGAAATATTTATGTCCTGATCTGAAGATGTGAAGAGAAAGGCCAGCCTCTGCCTACATGGGTTCTGGCTGCTGTCTGACTCCCCCATGAGTGTGTGGTCCTGGGTGCTTGTCACCAAATTAGGATTTCTTGCCAAGTCAAATTCCAGAGGTTGGGACAGTCACAGGTTCTGCATAGAGGCACTCAGAGGGCAAGTCTGTTTGAACATGGGTAAGTGTGGGTCCCAGCCATTGGATTCCATTTTACACTCTTTTCTCCAAAATCCCCAGTTTGTGGAGTGCAGTGAGCTGTCCTGTGGGTGAGAAAGGCTGAACACTGTTCTTGTCTTGCCTGCTGTCTTGTCCTCTTCTTTCTATTCCCAAACCCTACCTAGCTTACTGGTCAAGCACCTGTCCATGCCTGGCCCTCAAGCATCATGACCCATGGCTTTTTACTTTGCAATGAGCATCACTAGCTGTCTGGATGACGGTTTACCTGGGAGCTGAAGTTGACAAATCTAGCAATCCTGGACTTAGACTGGTGCACACAGCCACAGGGATGAAAGACTGACGCTTCAGTCCCGAACCTGCCAAGTGACTCACTTAAAAATACGTCACATAGGATTGTTAAGCTTTCTTCAAGTAGACAGGGATGGAAGGCAGATGCATAAATGTTATGTAATACTTTCTATTTTTTTGCAAATATGGCTGGCATATAACACCCTGTTACTTGCAGTTGTACAATACAGTAATTCGACATTTACCTTGCTTATATTGCAATCAGTGCACAATATGTGTTCAGTGGTCTCCATGCAAAATTATGACTAGGGTATTAAAATTATACATCTCTTTTTTAAAAAGCATTAAACACATAACCATGTATCTTATCATCATTGCAATGATTATTACCATTAATGTTAGTGCATATCGTTTGCGGGTGCTTCATAGTGGCATCTGCTAATACAACACAAAGCAAGTCCAGTCAACTTTCTCTCCCCACAAAGGGCACCCAGTTGACCCCTTCCTTTGAGTAAATTTCTACATTGGCACAGAACCAGTTGCCCCAGGTGGCAACTCTGTTTGTCTTTTCCCAGTTCACCAAATGGCTTTGTGTTTCCCCTGTAAAAGCACAGGGGAGTAGTCATCCTTGGCATAGTGAACATCCCACACCCAGGTGTTTGGCAACAGAAAAGGAAGAAAGGATAGAAAGGAGACAGAGCAAGGAGGAGAGAGGAAGAGAGAAAATAAAGTTTCCAAAGTCCTCCTCTGCTGCCATAATACTACAGGACACCTAGTTGCTGAGTGACTGGCCATGTTTCCAACTTGGGAGGCACATATGGTGCACAGTAGTCAGTCCCCAGCAGACTGGTGGTCACTTTTATAGCCTTTAGGGAAAAAGGTCAACCACAAGCCTGGGTTGAGAGTGACAGGAGATATGGAGGGCTGATGGAGGCAAGCAGGAAAAGGTACAGGGAATGAAATGAATGGGAGCATACTATGTGCAGTGGAGAGTAGAAGGCAGTTTAGAGATTCATGGTAGGTAACCATAACAGCCATTGCAACTGTTTCATTTATTCATGGCATTTATAAATAACACATAGAATATCTCAAATATCAATGTCTTTCATGTACATATGAAATGATGCCACAACACTTTCAGAATATTGGTGTCTGGTGAAGCAGAAATGTAAATATGTGATTATTTCCCACTCTTCCCCCACCTTCATTTTTATTTCCTGCAAAATTCCAGTGGCAGTGTAGTGTCTGAACCTTGTTTAACTCTACAACTTATTTTTTTCTTAGATTCTGGGGAGAGAAAATTTAAAAAAAAGCACTGAGCATAATACCCATTCCTAGTGTCATTAAGTATGTAGCTTCTGTGATGTTCTCACTCTCCCTCCATTCTCACCTTCACCCTTACCCCTTCCCAACCCATCCTGCCCCATCTCACACCACACCACCATCACCAACACCACCACTCTCCCAGTCCCAACTCCAGACCACCCAAACTGCTGTCTTGTTCTAGGGTTTCACTCTTCTGGCTATGACATGGGAATGGAATCATACTATGTCATCTCTGATGACTGGGTTCATTTAATGTAGCACTAGGTTTACTACATTTAGAGTCCCCATGTTTGTGGTTTTATTAGTGATTTGTTCCTTTTGATGACTTCAAAATTCCCCATCCTAAATCTTTCATTTAAAAAAATATTGATGATAGATTTTTCCACTTGCTGCCAAATCTGAGGGCCCACTCTGCCTTTGAGAAAATACAAGTCAAACAACCTGATTGTAGAAAAAAGAAGAGAGAAGCATACAAATAATGAATTTGCTGCTTGTGTTCATACAGGCAAGCACTGAGAACCCTCTAAAGTGTGGGTGAATCACATTTCCTTTATGCTATGAGGCTTGATCTGCTCCTGACATGGAGAAAAATAATCTGGTGAATGTTACTTGTCCCCGATTTGGAGACAGTGTGTAAGAACAACATACACAATAACGTGATTTTGAAATAAAGATATGGCTTGTTCTTTGTTTCACTTTACACTGAATTATGATTCTGTCTATTTGGGTATTCCAGACATAGACAAGTGACAACTACTTCAAGATTTCAGGTAGGCAGCCTGTTTGGCACAGGAGTCTGAAATGACTCGGGAAAAAACACATCAGTTTTGATATTAAATACCTGACAGATGACTCAAAGCAACATTGATAAAGGTACATATAAGAACCATGGGATACAGTGGTAGAGTTTCCACCTGTGCATTTTTTTCACGCAGAAAACTGTAGCCCAACTCAAACATGATGTACAGCCTACTATGTGATTTGGAACAAACAGTTTTGTGAATGTCAAAATGAATATAAAACTAAAGACCCACTTTCTGTCACCCAGTACATTTTGCTTGGATAAGATAGAAAGAATTCTTTGATCCCTTCCACATCACTAATGAATCAACTGTCTCTCACCAAGGTGTCCCTGAGGAAACAAATTTCTTGGTGTTTGTAAGCTCAGGACAATGGACTCATTTCAAAAAAGATGAAAGAAATTTTGTCTTATATAATACATACTACTTTCACCATTGTGTAGAAGAATCAGTCAGAAATATCAATTCTGAAGAGTGTGTGAGTGAGATTGAGCTACTGACATGCTTTTCCATCAGCCAATGAGTGAACACTAGCATACACAATTTGAAGTTTGAACGAGAATAAGCTATGAAGATAGACTTTTCTCCTATGTATTTTCTCAGCACAAAAGTGAAGCCCAACTAAGACAAGCTTGTACACCCTATGATGTGATTTGGAATAAACAGCCTTGTGAATATCATAGTGAATATCCAACTTAAGGTCCACTTTATGTTACCCAGTGCATTTCCCTTGGATAACAGAAACAGGTATTGTTTGAAACCTTCCAAATAACTTGTAAATCAACTATCTCCTATGAAGCTGTTTCTGAGCAAACAGTTTTTGCAGTGATTTTAAGACCAGGAGTAGGGACTCATTTCAGAAAAGATGAATGAAATGGTGCCTTATATCATACTTAGTCTTTTCGCCCTTATGTAGAAGAATCATTCAGAAATATCAATTCATAAGAACATCTGAGAGGGAATGAGCTATTCCTCATGATTATCCCTCAGAAAATGAGTAAACGCTAGCATAGAGTACGTGATCTTTGAAGGATAATTAGCTACTATGGGAGAGTTTTCTCCTATGTATTTTCTCAAACAGAAAAGTAAGGCCCAACTAAGACAAGCATGTACAGCCTACTACATGATTTGGAACAAACAGCTATTTGAATGTCAAAATGAACATACAACTAAAGGCCCAATTCCTATCGGCCAGTGCATTTGCTTAGGATAAGAATGAAAAGAATTCTTTGAACAAGTCTAAATCACTGGAGGATCACCTGTTGCCTAAATAGCTTTTCTGAGCAAACAACTTTTGCAGTGTGTTTAAGCCCAGGACAATAGGCTCATTTCAGAGAAGTTGAAAGAAATGTTGTCTATATAATATGTAGTTTTTTCACCATTTTGTACAAGAGTCAATCATAAATATCAATTCCGAAGACTGTGTGAGACAGATTGAGCTACTGACTTGATTTTCTTTCAGCCAATGACTGAACGATAGCATACACAATTTGATATTTGAAGGACAATAAGCTACGAAGGAAGTGTTCTCTCCTGTGATTCTTCTCAATGAGAAAAGTGAAGCCCTACTAACACAAGCATGTACAGCCTATGATGAAAATTGGAACACACATCCTAGTGAATATCATTATGAATATCCAACTAAAGATCCACTTTCTGTTACCCAGTGCATTTTTCTTACATAAGATAAAAAGGTATTGTTTGAAACCTTCCAAAACACTCATGAATCAACTGTCTCCTAAAAAGTTGTTTCTAAGCAAACAGTTTTTGCAGTGACTTTATATCCAGGACTATGGACTCATTTCAGAAAAGATGAAAAAAAAATGGTGTCTTATATCATACATAGTGTTTTCACTAGTATGAAGAAGAATACAAAACCTTTTTATGTTATCCCAGGAAAATGCACTGGGGCATAGAAAGTGGGCCTTTATTTGGATATTTATTTTGACATTCAAAAAGTTGTTTCTTCCAAATCTCATGGTAGGCTCTACATGCTTCTCTTAGTTAGGCTTTGCTTTTCTGCTTGAGAAAGTAAATAAGAGAAAACTACACCACAGCAGCTTATTCTCCTTCAACGATCTCATAGTCTATGCTAGGGTTCACTCATTTGCTGAAGGATAATCATGTCAGTATCTCATTTTCTCTCACACGTTCTTCCAAATTGATATTTCTGAATGATTCTTCTACATAATAAAGGCAAAATTTAATATGGTATATGGCAACATTTCATTCACATTTTTAAAATGGGGCCATTTTCCTGGACTTAAAAATCATTGCAAAAAACTGTTTGCTCAGTAGAAGCTTTTAAGGAGACAGTTGATTCATGAGTGCTTTGGAAGGTTTCAAAGATATTTCTTTATCTTATCCAAGGAAAACGCACTGCGTAAAACAAACTGGAACTTTACTTTCATATTCACTATGATATTCAGAAGGCTGTTGGTTCCAAATCAAGTTCCATGCTCTACATGCTTCTCTTAGTTGTGCTTCACTTTTCTGCTAGAGAAAATACATTTTTGAAAACTACACTGTAGCAGCTTATTCTCCTTCAAACATCACATAGTCTATGCCAGCGTTCACTCATTCGCTGATGGATAATCATGTCAGTATCTCATTCTCACACAATCTTCCAAACTGGTATTTCAGAATGATTACTCTACACATCAGTGACAACATTAAGTATGATATCAGTCAACATTTCATTCGTTTGTAAAATGAGTCAATCATCCTGGACTTAAAATCACTGCAAAAAATGTTTGCTCAGAAAGCTTTTTAGGAGACAGTTGATTCATGAGTGATTTGGAAGGTTTCAATCAACACATTTTTTCTCTTAACCCAGCAAAATACATTGGATAGCAGAAGGTGGAACTTTGGTTGGATATTCAATGTGGCATTCACAAAGCTGCTTTCTGCAAATCATGTCGTAGAATGTACACTTTCGCCTGAATTGTAATTCACTTTTCTGATTCAGAAAATACATATGTGAAAACTATACCATGGCAAGGTGTTCTCCTTCAAAGATAACATAGTCTATGCTGGTGTTCACTCATTAGCTGAGGATAATCATGTCAGTATCTCATTTTCTCTCACACATTCTTCTGAATTAATATTTCTGAATGATTCTTCTACATAATCGTGACAACATTAATATGATATAAGACAACATTTCAATCATTTTTTCTAAAATGAGTCCATAGTTCTGGACTTAAAAACACTTCAAACACTGTTTGCTGAGAAACAGCTTGGGAGAAGACAGTTTATTCACGAGAGATTTGGAAGGCTTCAAACAACATCTTTTTATATTATCCAAGGAAAATGCATGGGGTAACAGAAAGTTGACCTTTGTTTGGATATTCAACGTGACACAAAGCTGCTTGCTCCCAATCACATCATAGAATGTACATGATTGCCTTCACCGTGCTTCACTTTTCTGCTTTAGAATACACAAAGGAGGAAACTACACCATAGAAGCTTCATGTCCTTCAAAGATCTCATAATCTATGATAGCATTCACTCTTTTGCTGGTAGATAATCATGTCAGGGTCTCATTCTCTCTCACACGTTCTTCCGAAATGATATTTCTTATTTGTGATATTCACAATGCTGTTGGTTCCAAATCAAATTGTATGTTCTACATGCTTGTCTTTGTAGTGCTTCACATTTCTGCTTGAGAAAATACATTGGTGAAATCTACACCGTGGCAGCTTATTCTCCTTCAAACATCTCATAGTTTATGCTAGCTTTCACTCATTTACTGATGGATAATCATGTCAGCAGCTCATTCTCTCTCACACTTTCTTCCAAATTGATGTTTTTGAATGAATCTACTGTATAATAGTGAAAAGAGTATGTATCATATAAGACAGCATTTCCTTTAACATCCCTGAAATGAGTCCATGGTCCTGGACTTAAAATCATGGCAAACACTGTTTGTTGAGAAACAGCTTGGGAGAAGACAGTTTATTCATGAGTGGTTTGGAAGGTTTCAAACAACACCTTTTTCTTTTATCCAAGGAAAATGCACTGGGTAATAGAACATTGATCTTTGGTTGCATATTAAATGTGACACAAAGTGGCCTGCTCCAAATCACACTGTAGTATACATGATTGCCTTTATTGTGCTTCAGTTTTCTGCTTGAGAAAATGCAAAGGAGGAAAACTACACGATGGCAGCTTATTCTCCTTCAAAGATAACATAGTCTATGCTGGTGTTCACTCATTTGCTGGCAGATAATCATGTCAGTATCTCATTCTCTCTCACACGTTCTTCTGAATTGATATTACAGAATGATTCTTCTACCTAATAGTGACAACAATTAATATGATAGAAGATATTTTATTCATGTTTTCTAAAATGAGTCCATTGTCTTGGACCTAAAATCACTGCATAAACTGATGAGAACAGCTTTTTTGCTGATGGATAATTCCCGAGCTTTTCAGAAGGGTTCAAAAGATACCTTTTTATCTTATCTATGGAGGTACACTGGGGAAAGGAAAGTGGATCTTCAGTTTGATATTCACTATGAAATTCACAATGCTGTTTGTTCCAAATCAAGTTGTATGCTCTGCATGCTTCTCTTAGTTGTGCCTCACTATTCTCCTTGAGAAAATACCTACAAAAAAACCACACTGTAGCAGGTTATTCTCCTTCAAAGTCCTTATACTCTATGCTAGTGTACACTCATTTGCTGACAGATATTCATGTCGGTAGCTCATTCTCTCTCACACATTCTTCTGAATTGATATTTCTGAATGATTCTTCTACATAATAGTGACAACACTTAATATGGTATAAGACAACATTTCATTAATGTTTTCTAAAATGAGTGCATAGTCCTGGACTTAAAATCACTTCAAAAACTGTTTGCTGAGAAACAGCTTGGAAGAAGACAGTTTATTCACAAGTGATTGGGAAGGTTTCAAACAACACATTTTTATCTTATCCAAGAAAAATACACTGAGTAACAGAAAGTTGATCTTTCTTTGGATATTCAATGTTACACAAAGCTGCTTGCTCCAAATCACATCATAGAATGTACACAATTGCCTTCGTTGTGCTTCACTTTTCTTCTTGAGAAAATACATAGGAGAAAACTACACCATAGCAGCTTAGTCTCCTTCACAGGTCTCATGGTATATGCTAAGATTCACTCTTTTGCTGACAGATAATCATGTCAGTATCTCATTCTCTCATACACATTCTTCTGAAATGATATTTCTGATTTCTAATATTCACAAGGATGTTTGTTCCAAATCAAGTTGTATGCTCTACATGCTTGTCTTAGTATTGCTTCACATCTCTGCTTGAGAAAATACCTTGGTGAAAACTACACCCTAGCAGCTTATTCTCCTTCAAACATCACATAGTCTATGCTAGTGTTTACTCATTTGTTGATGGAAAATTATGTCAGTAGCTCATTTTCTCTCACACGTTCTTCCACATTAATATTTCTGAAAGAATCTTCTTCATAATGGTGAAAAGAGTATGTATCATGTAAAACAGCATTTCCTTCAACTTCCCTGAAATGAGTCCATAGTCCTGGACTTAAAATCACTGCAAAAACTCTTTGCTCAGTATCAGCTTTCTAGGAGACAGTTGATTCATGAGTGATTTGGAAGGTTTCAAACACCCCCTTTTTTATCTTATCCCAGAAAAATGTACTGGGTAACAGAAAGTTGACCTTTACTTTGATATTCAATGTGGCATTCACAATGCTGCTTCCTCCAAATCTTGTCGTAGACTCTACATGTTTGTCTCAGTTGTGCCTCACTTTTCTGTTTGAGAAAATACATAATAGAAAACTAGGTGATAGCAGCCTATTCTCTTTCAAAGATTACATGGTCTATGCTAGAGTTCACTCTTTCAATGACATATTTTAATTTCTGTCATCATTTCATAATGATATAAAAGCTGTTTCTGAGCAAACACCTTTTGCATTGTCTATAAGCCCAAGACAATACTCATTTAAGAGAAGTTGAAGGAAATGCTCTCATGTGATGCATACTCTTTTCACCATTATGTAGAAGAATCATTCTGAAATATCAATTTGTAAGAATGTGTGAGAGAGAATAAGCTACTGACATGATTATCCATCATCAAAATAGTGAACTTTAGCATACACCATGTGGTCTATGAAGGAGAATAGCAGCCATCGTGTAGATTTCTCCAATTTATTTTCTCAAGCAGAAAGGTAAAGCACAACTTAGAGAAGCATGTAGAGCATACAACTTGATTGGAACAAACAGTCTTGTGAATATCATAGTGAATATTCAACCAAACATCCACCTTCTGATGCCCAGTGCATTTTCCTTGGATTAATAAAAAGGTATCCTATTAAAACTTTCAAAAATTTTGTGAATCAACTGTGTCCTAAAACCTGCTTTTGAGCAAACAGCTTTTGCACTTATTTAAGTCTAGGACTATGGACTCATTTTACAAAAGATGAACGAAATGTTGTCTTATCTCATACTTAGTGTTGTCACTAAAATGTAGAAGAATCTTTCTGAAATATCAATTTGGAAGAACATGTGAGAGAGAATGAGATGCTGACATGATTATCCATCAGCAAATGAGTGAACGCTAGCATAGAGTATAAGATATTTGAAGGAGAATAAGCTGCTATCATGTAGAACTTTCTTATGTATTTTCTCAAGGAGAAAAGTGAAGTACACAATTGTGTATAATCTATGACTTGATTTGGAGGAAGCAGCTTTCTGCTACAATTAATATCAAACCAAAGGTCCACTTTCCTTTACTTAGTGCATTTCCTTGGATAAGATAGAAAGGTGTTGTTTCAAACCTTCCAAATCACTCTTAAATAAACTGTCTCTTCCCAAGGTGTTTCTCAGAAAACAGTTTTTGCAGTGACATTAAGTCCAGGACTATGCACTCATTTTAGAAAACATGAATGAAATGTTCTTATATCAAGTGTTGTCACTATTATGTAGAAGAATCATTCTGAAATATCAGTTTGGAAGAACGTGTCAGAGAGAATGAGATACAGACATGATTATCTGTCAGCAGCTGAGTGAACGTGAGCATAGACTATGTAATCTTTGAAGGAGAATAAGCTCCTATAGTGTAGTTTTCAACTATGCATTTTCTCAAGGAGAAAAGTGAAGCACAACTGACACAAGGATGTACAGTGTACTTCGTAATTTGAAGGAAGCAGTTTTGTGAATGCCACATTGAATATCCAACGACAGTTCCACTTTCTGTCTCCCAATGCATTTTCCTATCATAAGATATAAAAGAATTCATTGAATGCTTCAAAAACACTGGTGAATCAACAATTGCCATAAAAGCTATTTCTGAGCAAACACCTTTTGCAGTGGTTTTAATCCCATGAAATGAACTAATTTCAGAGAAGTTGAAGGAAATTCTGTCTTACATAATTGGTACTCTTCACCACCATTCTGTAGAAGAATCATTCTGAAATATCAGTATGGAAGAATGTGTAAGAGAGATTGAGCTGCTGACATGATTATCCGTCAGCAAATGAATGAACACTAGCATAGACTATAAGATCTTTGAAGGAGAATAAGCTGCTAAAGTGTAGTTTTCTTGTATGTATATTCCCAAGCAGAAAAGTGAGGCACAACTAAGAGAAGCATGTAGAGCATACAACTTGATTTGGAACAAACAGCGTTGTGAATATCATTGTGAATATCAAAGGAAAGGTCTATTTCCTTTACCCAGGGCATTTTCCTCGGATAAGATAAAAAGGCATTTTTTCAAAACTCCCAAAACACTTGTGATTCAACTGTCTCCTAAAAAGCTGTTTCTGAGCAAACAGATTTTGCAGTGATTTTAAGTCCAGGACAATGGATTCATTTTAGAAAACATGAATGAAATGGTATGTTGTATCGTAACTAGTGTCACTATTATGTAGAAAAATCATTCTGAACTATCAATTCAGAAGAGTGTGTGAGACAGAAAGAGATACTGATATGATTATTCATCAGCAAATGAGTGAACGCTAGTATAGACGATGTTATCTTTGAAGGAGAATAGGCTGCTATGGTGTAGTTTTCACATATCTATTTTCTCATGCAGAAAAGTGAAGCACAATGAAGGCAATTGTATACATTCTATGACATGATTTGTAGAAAGCAGGTTTGTGAATGCCACATTGAATATCCAACCAAAGTCCCACCTTCTGTTATCCAGTGCATTTTCCTGGGATAAGAGAAAATGTGTTGATTGAAACTTTTCAAATCACTCATGAATCAACTGTCTCCATAAAGTTGTTTCTGAGCAAACAGTTTTTGCAGTGATTTTAAGCCCAGGACTATGAACTCATTTCAGGGAAGTTGAAGAAAATTATGTCTTCTATGATACATACTCTTTTCACCATCATGTAGATTTACTCAGAAATATCAATTTACAAGAATGAGAGAGAGGGAATGAGCTACTGACATGATAATTTGTCAGCAAATGAGTGAATGCTAGCATAGACTATGTGATTTTCAAAGGAGAATAAGCTGCTATGGTGTAGTTTTCACCAATGTATTTTCTCAAGCAGAAAAGTGAAGCACAACGAAGAGAAGCATGTAGAGCATAAAACGTGATTTGGAACAAACAGCCTGGTGAATATCATAGTGAATATCAAACTAAAGGTGCCCTTTCTTTTATGCAGTTAATTCTCCTTGCATAAGATATAAAGTTATCTTAGAAATTGTTCAAAGCACTCACGAATCAACTGTCTCCTAAAAAGCTGTTTCTGTTCAAAAAGTTTTTGCAGTGATTTTAAGTCCAGGATGATGGACTCATTTCAGGGAAGTTGAAGGAAATACTGTCTTATAGGATGCATACTCTTTTCACCATTGTGTAGAAGAGTCATTAAGAAATATCAACTTGGAAGAACGTGTGAGAGAGAATGAGCTACTGTTATGATTATCTCTTAGCAAATGAGTGAACACTAGCATACACTATATGATCTTTGAGGGATAATAAGCTGCTAAGGTGTACTGTTCTCATACGTATATTTGGAAGCTGAAAAGTGAAGCACAACTAACAGAAGCATGTAGAGCATCCAAGTTTACTTGGAACAAAATGATTTGTGAATATCAGAAATCAGAAATATGATTTCGGAAGAATGTGTGAGAGAGAATGACATGCTGACATTATTATCTGTCAGAAAAAGAGTGAACCCTAGCATAGATTATGAGATATTTGAAGGAGACAAAGTGGCTATGGTGTAGTTTTCTCCTATGTATTTTCTCAAGCAGAAAAGTGACATTACTAAGAGAAGCATGTAGAGCATACAAGTTGATTTGGAACAAACATCATTGTCAATATCATAGTAAAGATCAAACTAAAGGTCCAATTTCTTTTATCCAGTACCTTTTTCTTCGACAAGATAAAAAGGTATGTTTATCTTGAAACCATCCGAAACACTCCTGAATCAACTGTCTCCTAAAAAGCTGTTACTAAGCAAACATTTTTTGCAGTGATTTTACCCAGGATGATTGACTCATTTTACAAACATGAATGAAATGGTGACGTATACTGTACTTAGTGTTGTCACTGTTATGTAGAATAATCATTCTGAAATGCCAATTCGGAAGATCATGAGAGAGAATGAGATACTAACATGATTATCCGTAAGCAAATGAGTGAACACTACCATAGACTATGTGTACTTTGAAGGAAAATAAGCTGCTATGGTGTAGTTTACTCCTTTGTATTTTCTCAAGCAAAAAAGTGAAGCACAACTAAGACAAGCATGTACAG
This sequence comes from Anoura caudifer, assembly GCA_004027475.1. Classification (NCBI taxonomy): domain Eukaryota; kingdom Metazoa; phylum Chordata; class Mammalia; order Chiroptera; family Phyllostomidae; genus Anoura; species Anoura caudifer. The sequence goes on along the minus strand of PVKU01015922.1, from coordinate 4,053 downwards.
TCTATGGCATGATTTGGAGGAAGCAGCTTTGTGAATGTAACACTGAGTATCCAAATACAGGTCCACTTTGTGTCCCCCAGTGCATTTTCCTGGGATAAGATACAAAGGAATACTTCGATCACTTACAAATCACTGGTGAATGAACTGTTGCCTAAAAAGTTATTCCTGAGGAAACACATTTTGCAGTGTTTTGAAGCCCAAGACAATGAATTCTTTTCTGAGAAGTTGAAGGAAATGCTGTCTCATATGATATGTACACTTTTCAGCCTTATGTAGAAGATTCATTCAGAAATATCAATTCGGAAGAACATGTGAGAGAGAATGAGCTAGTGACATGATTATTCGTCAGCAAATGAGTGAGCCCTAGCATAGACTATGAGATCTTTGAAGGAGAATAAGCTGCTATGATGTAGTTTTCACCAATGTATTTTCTCAATCAGAAAAGTGAAGCACAACTAAGAGAAGCATGTAGAGCATAAACTTGATTGGACACTAACAGCATTGTGAATATCGCAGTGAATGCCAAACTAAAGTTCCACCTTCTTTTACCCAGTGCAATTTCCTTGAATAAGATAAATAAGTGTTGTTTGAAACCTTCCAAATCACTTGTGAATAATCTTTCTCCTCCCAGGCTGTTTCTCAGCAGTTTTTGAAGTGATTTTAGATCAAGGACTATGGACTCATTTTAGAAAAGATGAACAAAATTTATTATCTCATATTTAGTGTTGTCAGTATAATGTAGAAGAATCATTCTGAAATATCAATTTGGAACAACGTGTGAGAGAAAATTAGCTACTGATATGGTTGTTCTTCAGCAAATGAGTTAACCCTAGCATAGACTATGAGATCGTTGAAGGAGAATAAGCTGCTGTGGTGTAGTTTTCTCTTATTTACTTTCTCAAGCAGAAAAGCGAAGCCTAACTAAGAGAAGCATGTAGAGCCTACCATGAGATTTAGAAGAAACAACTTTTTGAATGTCAAAATAAATATCCAAATAAAGGCCCACTTTCTATGCCCCGGTGCTTTTTCCTGGCATAAGATAAAAAGGTTTTGTATTCTGCTACATAGTTGTGAAAACACTAACTATGATATAAGACAACATTTCATTCATCATTTCTGAAATGAGTCCATAGTACTGGATATAAAGTCACTGCAAAAACTGCTCAAAAACAGCTTTTTAGGAGACAGTTGATTCATGAGTGTTTTGGAAGGTTTCAAACAATACCTTTTTATCTTATGTAAGAAAAATGCACTGGGTAACAGAAAGTGGATCTTCAGTTGAGTATTCACAATGATATTCATTAGGCTGTTTGTTCCAAATTACATTGTAGGCTGTACATGCTTCTCTTAGTTGGGCTTCACTTTACTGATTGAGTAAACACACAGGAGAGAACCCTTCCTTCATAGCTTATTGTCCTTCAAATATCAAATTGTGTATGCTAGTGTTCACTCATCGGCTGAAGGAAAATCAAGTCAGTAGCTCAATCTGTCTCACACAGTTTTCAGAATTGATATTTATGACGGACTCTTCTACCAAATGGTGAAAAGACCACATATCATATAGACAACATTTCTTTCAACTTCTCTGAAATGAGCCTATTGTCCTGGGCTTAAACACACTGCAAAAGTTGTTTGCTCAGAAAAGCTATTTAGGCAACAGGTGATCCTCCAGTGATTTGGACTCGTTCAAAGAATTCTTTTCATTCTTATCCTAAGCAAATGCACTGGCCGATAGGAATTGGGCCTTTAGTTGTATGTTCATTTTGACATTCAAATAGCTGTTTGTTCCAAATCATGTAGTAGGCTGTACATGCTTGTCTTAGTTGGGCCTTACTTTTCTGTTTGAGAAAATACATAGGAGAAAACTCTCCCATAGTAGCTAATTATCCTTCAAAGATCACGTACTCTATGCTAGCGTTTATTCACTTGCTGATGGAAAATTATGTCAGTACCTCATTCCTCTCACATGCTCTTTGCAATTGATATTTCTGAGTACCTCTTTGACATATTGGTGAATAGAATACATAATATATTAGACAGTATTTCTTTCAACTTCTCTGAAATGTGTCAATTGTCCTGTGTTTCAATACCCTGAAAAAGGTGTTTGTTCAGAAACAGCTTTTTAGGCGACAGTTGATTCATGTCTGACGTGGAAGTTTTCTAACAATACCTTTTTATCTTTCCAAGGAAAATGCATTGGGTTACAGAGAGTAAACATTTACTTGGATATTCATTGTGACATTCACAAAGTTGTTTTCTCCAAATCGCATTGTAAGGTGTACGTGCTTGTCTTAGTTGGGCATCACTTTTCTGCTGGAGTATATTCACAGGAGAAAACCCCCTCCAGTAGCTCATTCTCCTTTAAAGATCACACAGTCTATACCGGCGTTCACTCATTAGCTGACAGAAAATTATGTAAGTACATCATTCTCTTTCACACTCTCCTCAGAATTGACATTTCTTAATGATTCTCCTACATAATGGTGGAAAGAGTATGTATCATATAAGATAGGATTTCCTTCAATTTCTCTGAAATGAGTCCACAGTCCTAGACTTAAAATCACTGCAAAGACTGTTTGCTCACAAACAGCTTTTTAGGAGACAGTTGATTCATGAGTGACTTGGGAGGTTTCAAACAATATATTTTTATTTTATCCCAGGAAAATGTCCTGGGTAACAGAAAGTGGACCTTTAGTTGGATATTCACTGTGACATTCACAAAGCTGCTTGCTCCACATCACCTTGTAGGCTGTACATGCTTATCTCAGTTGTGTTTGACTTTTCTGCTTGAGAAAATACATAGGAGAAAACTCTCCCATAGTTGCTTATTCTCCCTCAAAGATCACATATTCTATGCTAGTGTTTACTCATTTTCCGAGGGATAATCATGTCAGTAGCTCAATCTCTCTCACATGTTCTTCAGAATTGATATTTCTGACTGATTCTTCTACAAAATGGTGAAAAGAGTACGTATGTATTATATAAGACAGCATTTCTTTCATCTTTTCCGAAATGAGTCCATTGTCCTGGGCTTAAAAACACTGCAAAATTTGTTTCCTTAGGGACACCTTGATGGGAGAGAGTTGATTCACTAGTGATTTGCATGGAATCAAAGAATTCATTTCTATCTTATCCAAGCAAAATATACTGGATGACAGATAGTAGGTCTTTAGTTTTATATTCATTTTGACTTTCACAAAACTGTTCCAAATCACATAGTAGGCTGTACACTCATGTCTTAATTGGGCTATGGTTTTCTGCATAAAAAAATACACAGGTGTAAACTCCACCATTGTATCCCATGGTTTTTATGTGTACCTTTTTCAATATTGCTTTCAGTAATCTGTCAGGTATTTAATATCAAAACTAATATGTTTTTTCCTGAGTCATTTCAGATTCTCATGCCAAATGGGCTGACTTCCTGAAATCTTGAAGAAGTTTTCACTTTTCTAAGTCTGGAATACCCAAATGGACAGAATCATGATTCAGTGTAAAGTGAAACAAAGAACAAGCCATATCTTTATTTCAAAATCACATGTTACTGTGTATGTTGTTCTTGCACACTATCTCCAAATTGGGGACAAGTAACATTCACCAGATTATTTTTCTCCATGTCAGGGGCAGATCAAGCCTCATAGCATAAAGGAAATGTGGTTCACCCAGACTTTAGAGGGTTCTTAGTGCTTGCCTGTAGGACCACGAGGAGCGAATTGATATCTCTATGCTTCTCTCTTCTTTTTTTCTATAATCAGGTTGTTTGACTTGTATTTTCTCAAAGGCAGAGTGGGGCCTCAGATTTGGCAGGAAGTGGAAAAATCCATCATCAATATTTTTTAAATGAAAGTCTTAGGATGGGGAATTTTGAAGTCATCAAAAGGAACAAATCACTAATAAAAACACAAACATGGGAACTCTAAATGTAGTAAATCTAGTGCTACATGAAATGAGCCCAGTCGTCAAAGATGACATAGTATGATTCCATTGCTATGGCATAGCCAGAAGAGTGAAACCCTAGAACAAGACAGCAGTTTGGGTGGTCTGGAGTTGGGACTG
>PVKU01015921.1:0-16445 GCA_004027475.1 Anoura caudifer | reverse complement strand
AAGTATGAAAGACATATGGACAAAAGCTGGGGGGGGTGGAAATGGAAGGGAGCTGGGGAGGGCTGGGGTGGAGGGACGGGATGGGAGTAGAAAACAGAAAACTGTATAAGAACAACAATTAAAATAAAATTTAATTAAAAAATATAAATAAAAATAAATAAATAAAATCTTCTTAAAAATAAAAGTAAATAAATGAAATCTTTAAAAAAAATTTTTTTAAAAAGAACAGTATGAGAAATGGAGGACTTCTGGCCAAGATGGAGGCATGGGTGGACACACTGTGCCTCCTCACACAAACAAAATTAAGGACAAGAAAAAATTAGAAACAAGAAAACAACCAGAACTGATAGAAAATTGAACTGTACGGAAGTCTGACACCCATTCATCCAGACCGGTAAGAGGGGCAGAGTCGCGGCAGGAAAAAGTGGAGGTTAGTGAAACCGGGCATGTAGGCAGCAGTTGCAGGATCCAAGGCGTACAGGGAGCGGATATTGGACCCTGGGCACTGGGTGGTGGTGGGAAGGCCCAGTGGGGCTGTGCAGGGCGGCTGGCTGACCAGGTCATCCCACATTCGGGCACAGACAATCCAGGTGAGAATGGAGAATAGGACAGACCTCACAACCCAGGACCCCAGGGCCAAGAAATAAAACCTAAAAACACCAATTGAAAACACTTCTGGGGTTTGAAGTGTTAGGGAAGACTCCCAGCCTCACAGGAGAGTTCATTGGAGAGACCCACAGGGTCCTGGAATGTATACAAGCCCACCCACATGGAAATCAGCACCAGAAGGACCCAATTTGCTCCGGGGAAGTGGCAGAGGGTACTGGAATAGGAGAGTGCAGAGCAAGCACCATTGTTCCCTCCCGAACCCAGCCCCCACATACAGCATCACAACCCAGCAACTGGGTTGCCCTGCCCTGGTGAACACCTAAGGCTCCACCCCTCACTACGTAGCAGCAGTGACCAGACCAAAAAAAACAAAAAACACACAAAAAACAAAACCCCAAAATGGCTCAAACCGGAGAACAGATAAAAGCCCTAGAACTAATTCATCTAAGCGACCAAGAGATAGCCAATCCATCAGATGCACAGTTCAAAGCACTGGTGATTAGGAAGCTCACAGAATTGGTTGATATTCGTTGCAAATTAGAGGAAAAAAATGAAGGCTACAATAAGTGAAATGAAGAAAAATGCACAGGGAACCAATAGTGATGGGAGGAAAACTGGGTCTCAAATCAATGGAATGGACCAGAAGGAAGAAAGAAACATCTAATCAGAAAAGAACGAAGAAACAAGAATTCAAAAAAATGAGCAGTCTTAGGAAGTTCCAGGACATCTTTAAACATCCCAACATCCGAATTATAGGGGTACCAGAAGGGGAAGAGGAAGAGCAAGAAGTGGAAAACTTATTTGAACAAATAATAAAGGAGAACTTCCCCAATCTGGCAAAGGAAATAGACTTCCAGGAAGTCCAGGAAGCTCAGAGAGTCCCAAAGAAGTTGGACCCAAGGAGGAACTCACCAAGGCACATCATAATTACATTAGCCAAGATTAAAATGAGGGAGAGAATTCTAGAAGCAGCAAGGGATAAGGGCACAGTCACCTACAAAGGAGTTCCCATCAAACTGTCAGCTGATTTCTCAAGAGACCTTCCAGGCAAGAAGGGGCTGGAAAGAAATATTCAAAGTCATGAAAGTCAAGGACCTACATCCAAGATTGCTCTATCCAGCAAAGCTGTGATTTAGAATGGAAGGGAAGATAAAGCACTTCTCAGATAAGGTCAAGTTAAAGGAGTTCATCATCACCAAGCCCTTATTATATGAAATGTTAAAGGGACTTATCTAAGAAAAAGAAGATAAAAAATAGGACAATAAAAAGACAGCAAACTCACAGATATTAACAACCACACCTAAAACAAAAGTAAACTAAGCAAACACCTAGAACAGGAGCAGAACCACAGAAATGGAGAGCACATGGTGAGGGTTAGCAACAGGGGAGTAGGAGAAGGGAGGAGGGACAAAATGTACAGAGAATAAGTAGCATACATGGTAGGTAGAAAATAGACAGGGGGAGGGCAAGAATAGTGTGGGAAATGTAGAAGTTAAAGAACTTATGATACATGGACATGAACTAAAGGGGGGAATGTGGGTGGGAGGGGTGTTCAGGGTGGAGGGGAATGATGGGGGAGAAATGGGACAACTGTAATAGCATAATCAATAAAATATATTTTGAAAAAAGAAGTGGAGTAGCCAAACAATTTATATGCATGACCCATGGACATGAAGTAGGGGAGGGGATGCTGGAGGTAATGCAGGATACCAGGTGGAAGGGGACAAAGGGGAAAAATTGGGACAACTATAATAGCATAGTCAATAAAATATATTTTTAAAAGAAACATTCCTAAAGAAAAGGAATAAACATTTTAAGTATGCAATCAATACATCATGTAATAAATTATATAATTTGGTTATATTATTAATTAGTACACGCTGTGATCTAAGTTGAGAAGGAAAGTGACAGATTGGGAGAAATAGTTGCAACATATATGAGAAAGGATTCATATCCAGGACATATGGTGGGGGGAATCTCTTAAAAAAAGGGAAAGAATTTATTTTGAAGACAGGGTTGGAAATGATAAGATTACACCATTCAGAGAAGAAGAAATTTAAGTGGCAATTACAAATGTGTAAATGTACATAATCTGACTAGTTATCAGGGAAAGCAATGTTAAAACAAGTTTTTTTGTCCATATAATTGGTAAAAATTTCCACGTTTGCTGGAAGTCTGTAGAATATTATGACTTCTTTGGAGAGAAATTTTTCAGTTGCATCCAAATATAAAATATGCATACTTTTGGACCCAGCATATGTGTGCATACAGAGAGACAAGAACAAAGATGTTTACTGCTGCATTATTTTTAGTTACAAAAGTAGGAAAATCAAAATGTTCATCAGTTAAATAAACATACATCTGCATCATGCAGTACTTAAAAATAAAGTAGGTCTTTTTTTCATTGTCTTGAAAAGTAAGGCATATTCTTCAGTGAGAAAAAAGTTGCTAAGTAATTTTTATGGTATGATCTCAATAAAGTAACCAAGCAAATTTGTAACGACATATAGATGTAAATGTATAGGGAATGGATCAGAAAGACTCACATCAAACTGATAACAATATTTACTTCAAAGAGGGTGGAATATAAACAGAGTATTCGAGCATTTTGCTTTCTGTACTTGTGAATAACTTGAATCATTCCCAGTGGAAATATATTGTATATTATTTTTATAATTTTTTTACATAAAATTTTTAAATACTAAATAAAACTAGGTAATTAGAAGACAATGGGCAGGGACTGCTGTTTATCATTATAAACCTTTGAATGATATTTGATTTTTAAAATTATGTACATGCTTTAATTTGATGAAGAATAATTAGAAGTAAAGGTTTAAAATATATTTATTTATTTATTTATTAAAGATTTTATTTATTTATTTCTAGAGAGAGGAGAAGGGAAGGAGAAAGAGAAGAAGAGAAACAGCAATGTGTGGCTGCCTCTAGGGTGCTCCACGCTGGAGACCCAGCCTGTGACCCAGGCACATGCCCCAACTGGGAATCGAACCAACAACCCTTTGGTTTGCAGGCAGGCACTGAATGCACTGAGCCACACCAGCCAGGGCTGAAAATGTATTTAAAATATACTTTTGGGAGAGAGAAGATGGCAGCGCGGTAAGAGGATGCACATCACTCTTCCCCTTTCACACAGGTGTTAAACCGGGACATTTTTCAATGCAGCACAGCAAACAGACACCAGAAACACAGCATATTTGAAAACAGATGATCGAAAATTGCAGTGGACATTGAAAAACCGGACGGTAAGGAGAGTACTCCAGCAGCGCAGAGACCAGGGTAGGGGCTGAGAAACTGGGCCAGGGCTGGCCGTAAGACTCTAGGGAGGGAGCTGGGGCAACCGCTCCCTGATCAACCAAACAGGGTCTCAGCAGCACTGGCATAAACCTGGTTGCTTGAAATCTCACAGAGAGGAGTTAAGATCTCATAGCCCTGGGAGGACTGAGCATTGGAGCTCACACTTTTGTCTACACCCACGCGCCATTGTAAACAGCTGTGTGGGGATCGTTTGCACCAGTGTGCCCTGAGAGACACGGGGTGCAGTCGCTGGGTACCTCTACAGCCTCTTGGCCCAGCACGGGCACTCGCGCCAGCAGGGAGCAGAAATACGGTCTCCCGGCACCATCACACCATCGCGCCATCACACCATCGAAGACCTGAGTGGGCTGCTGGGAGATCTTAGAAACTGGTCTGCAATCTGCGTAGGGGTCGAGCTGTGTTCAGGGGACAGTTGGCAACTGCACAAGGAAGACTCAGGGAACATCAGTGCTTGCCAATGCATGACCACAGTTGGCGCCTGGGACGCTGTGTAGAGAGTCTTGGGATAGCTCTGAGGACAGTAGGCCAGAGAAAACTGAATGCTGAACAAGGAAAAAAACAATACGGTCACCCCTCGGCCACTGCAGTCATCAAGGCCAGAAAAACCAGCTTGGCAAGATTGATAACAGCAAGAATTAGCGGTTTTGGTGTTTTTTGGTTTTTCAATTTTTTTGTGTGTTTTTTCTCTCTTTTTCTCTTTTTCATTACTTTGATATTTTTACCCCTCAACTCCTTTTTGCTTCTCATTACTTCTTTCTAGTTTTACTCCTTCTTCCTTTCTTTCCAAGCTTATCTCTTCTTCCTGCCTTTTTTCTTTCTCATTCTACTTTTCTTTATTCTCTTTTCATTTTTTTATTTCCTTTTCTTCTTTTCTTTTTTCCTTTCCTTCTCTTTTCTCTTTTTAAACACATACAAGTGAGACAAAAACAAAACAAAACAAACAAAAAAAAAACCTGGAACTGTGGAAAGACCAGAGTTGGACCCAAAGAGGGGGGATTTCAACAGTTGAGACACTGGAAGTCATGAACACCAGGATACATGAAGGAGATAGCACCACTGAATTTCACAGGCATTCTACCACAGAAGTTCACGCCATAAACCCAGGGAACCAGAACAAATCAATTTAAGAAGCTGAGACTAACAAGAAGAGTCTCACAAAAAATGGGAAGACAAAGAAACAATCCCCAAATGAAAGAAAAGGAGGAAGCCCCACAAAGAATGCTAAATGAAACAGAGGGAACTCAACTATCAGATTTTGATTTCAAAGCAATGTTTGTCAGGAAGCTCCAAGAACTCTCAATGAGCTACCAAAAACTACACGGAAGCTATGATGAAGTCACTGCAAACTATATCAACATGAAAAAGGAAATAGAAACTATCAACAAGGGCCAAGAGGAAATGAAAAATACAATTTCTGAACTGAAGAACACAGTGGAAGGAATGAAAAGCAGAATCGATGAAGCAGAAGATCAGATCAGTGAGTTGGAGACAAAGAAAAACCAGACAGAAGCAGCAAGAAAGGGAAAAGAGGCTTAGAAAGAATGAACAGGGATTAGGAGAAATGCAAGACAGTATGAAACATAATAATATCCATATAATAGGGATACCAGAGGGAGAAGAAGAAAAGCAAGGGATAGAAAACCTATTTGAAAAAGTAATGATGGAAAACTTCCCTAATTTGATGAGAGAAAAAGTCACACAAATCCAGGAATCACAGAGACTCCCAATCAAGAGGAACCCAAAGAGGCCCACTTCAAGACACATCATAATTAAAATGGCACAATTCCAAGACAAAGAGAGAATCTTAAAGGCAGCAAGGGAGAAAAAGGAAGTAACATACAAGGGAGCCCCCATAAGGTTAGCAGCTGACTTCTCAATGGAAACACTCCAAGCCAGAAAAGAATAGCAAGAAATATTCCAAGTAATGAGAACCAAAGGCCTGCAACCAAGACTACTTTACCCAGCAAGGCTTTCAATCAAGATAGAAGGCCAAATAAAGAGCTTCCCAGACAAAAGAAGTCTAAAAGAATACACCTTTACCAAGCCAGCTTACAAGAGATGCTAAAGGGCCTGCTTTAAGGAAAGGGCAGAAAGGAAAAAGAGAGGGAATAGAACACAGGTACAAAAATGGCAACGAATAAGTACCTATCAATAATAACCTTAAATGTAAATGGATTAAATGCTCCAATCAAAAGGCATAGAATAGCTGAATGGATAAGAAAGCATGACCCACACATATGCTGCCTACAAGAGACCCAACTCAGGACAAAAGACCAACATAGACTGAAAGTGAAGGGCTGGAAACAAATTTTCCAAGCAAATGGACAGGAAAAAAAAGCCGGGGTAGCAATACCCATATCAGACAAAATAGACTTCAAAAGAAGAGCCATAAAGAGAAATCCTGAAGGTCACTTCATAATACTCAAAGGAAGAATCCACCAGGAAGACATAAACATAGTAAATATATATGCACCCAACATAGGAGCACCTAAATACATCAAGAAAATCTTAGAGGACTTCAAGAAAGATATTGATAGCAATACAGTTATAGTAGGGGATTTTAACACCCCACTGTCAAAAATGGACAGATCTTCTAAACAAAATATCAACAAAGATATTGTGGCATTGAACAACATTCTACATGAAATGGACTTAACTGATATATATAGAGCCCTTCATCCCAAAGAAACTAAATACACTTTCTATTCAAATGCACATGGAACATTCTCAAAGATAAACCACATGATAGGTCATAAAACTAACCTCATCAAAATCAAGAAAATTGAAATCATACCAAGCATCTTCACTGACCACAAGGGACTGAAACTAGAAACCAACCCCAAGGGAAAAAACCCAAAGTCCTCAAAATCATGGAGATTGAATAGCATGCTATTAAACAATAAATGGGTCAATAATGAAATTAGGGAGGAAATCAAAAAGTTTCTGGAAACAAATGAAAATTAATTCACAACAACCTAAAACTTATGGGACACAGCAAAAGCAGTCCTTAGAGGAAAGTTCATAGCAATACAGGCCTACATAAAAAAGATAGGAATATCTCAAACAAACAACTTAACTCTACACCTACAAGAACTCGAGGATCAACAGCAAAGACAGCCCAGAGCAAGTAGAAGGAAGGAAATAAGTAAGATCAGAGCAGAATTAAATGACATAAAGACTAAAAGCACAATTCTAATGATCAATGAATCCAGGAGCTGGTTTGTTGAAAAGATAAACAAAATTGACGAGCCATTAAGCAGGCTCATCAAGAAAAAAAGAGACAGGACCCAAATAAACATAATCAGAAATGAAAGAGGAGAGATTACAACTGACACCACAGAAATACAAAGGATTGTAAGAAATTACTATGAAGAACTGTATGCCAAGAAATTTGAAAACTTAGGTGAAATGGACAAGTCTCTAGAAAAATATAATCTCCCAAAACTCAATGAAGAAGAAGCAGAAAGCCTGAACAGACCAATCACAGCAGATGAAATAGAAGCAGTAATCAAAAAACTCCCAACACACAAAAGCCCAGGACCAGATGGTTTCACAGGAGAATTTTTCAAAGCATTTAAGGAAGAGCTAACCCCATTCCTTCACAAACTTTTCGAAAGATTCCAAAATGATGGAAGACTACCAAATTCTTTTCATGAAGCCAGCATCATTGTAATCCCCAAACCAGATAAAGACCTAACAAGGAAAGAAAACTACAGGGCCATATCGCTGATGAACATAGACGCTAAAATCCTCAACAAAATATTGGCAAACCGCATCCAACAATACATTAAAAAGATCATACATCATGACCAAATGGGATTCATCCCAGGGATGCAAGGATGGTTCAACATACACAAATCAGTAAATGTGATACATCACATAAACAAAAGCAAAGACAAAAATCACATGATAATATCAATAGATGCAGAAAAAGCATTTGATAAGGTACAGCACCCATTTATGATAAAAACACTCAGCAAAATGGGAATTGAGGGAGCATTCCTCAATATAATAAAGGCCATATATGAGAGACCTACAGCCAACATCATACTCAATGGGCAAAAACTAAAATCTTTTCCACTAAGATCAGGAACAAGACAAGAGTGTCCACTTTCACCACTTCTATTCAATATAGTATTGGAAGTATTGGCCACAGCGATTAGACAAGAAAAGGAAATAAAAGGCATCCAAATTGGAAAGGAGGAAACAAAACTATGATTATTTGCAGATGACATGACAGTGTACATAGAAAATCCTATAGACTCGGCCCAAAAGCTGCTCAACCTAGTAAATGAATTTGTCCAAACAGCAGGATACAAAGTCAATATCCAAAAATCAAAGGCATTTTTGTATACAAACAATGAAACAGCAGAAGCAGAAATCAGGAAAAAAATCCCATTCAATATAGCAAAAAGAAAAATAAAATACCTAGAAATAAACCTAACCAAAGACGTAAAGGACCTGTACACAGAAAACTACACAACACTGAAGAAAGAAATCAAGGAAGACACAAACAGATGGAAACATATACCATGTTCATGGATTGGAAGAATTAACATCATCAACATGTCCATACTACCCAAAGCAATTTACAGATTCAATGCAATACTTATTAAATTACCAATGGCATATTTCACAGATATAGAACAAACACTTCAAAAACTTATATGGAGCCATAAACGACCTCGAATAGCTGCAGCAATTTTGAGAAAGAAGAGCCAAGTAGGAGGGATTACAATACCTGGCACCAAACTGTATTATAAGGCCACTGTAATCAAAACAGCCTGGTACTGGCACAAAAACAGACACATGGACCAGTGGAATAGAATAGAGAGCCCAGAAGTAAACCCATTTCTCTACGGTCAATTAATATTCGACAAAGGAGGCAGCAACATAAAATGGAGTAAAAGTAGCCTCTTGAACAAGTGGTGTTGGGAGAACTGGACAACTACACGCAAAAAAATGAAACATGAACACCAACTTACACCATACACAAAAAAAAATTCAAGGTGGATAAAATATTTAAATATAAGCTGTGACACCATTAAAGTCCTAGAGGAGAACATAGGCAGGAAAATCTCAGACATTTCACGTAGCAACATTTTTACTGATATGTCCCCTAAAGCAAGGGACATAAAGGAAAGAATAAACAAATGGGATCTCATCAAGATAAAAAGCTTCTGCATGGCTAAAGAAAACAGTATTAAAATAAAAAGAGAACCGACTGTATGGGAAAACATATTTGCCAATGATACCTCAGACAAGGGTTTAATCTCCAAAATATATAAAGAACTTACACAACTGCACTCTTAGAAGATAAGCAACCCAATTAAAAAATGTGCAAAAGACTTGAACAGACACTTCTCCAAGGAGGACATACAGAAGATCCAGAAACACATGAAAAGATGCTCAATATTGCTAGCTATCAGAGAGATGCAAATTAAAACCACAATGAGATACCACCTCACACCAGTCAGAATGGACATCATAAACAAAGCAACAAACAAGTGTTGGAGTGGCTGTGGAGAAAAGGGGACCCTAGTACACTGTTGGTGGGACTGCAGACTGGTACAACCACTATGGAAAGCAGTATGGAATTTTCTAAGAAAACTAAAAATGGACCTGCCTTTTGACCCAGCAATCCCACTGCTAGGATTATATCCTAGAAACCCTGCAACACCAGCTCAAAAGAACCTATGCACCCCAATGTTCATAGCAGCACAATTTACAATAGCCAAATGTTGGAAGCAACCTAGATGCCCATCTGTAAATGAATGGATCAAGAAACTATGGCACATTTACACAATAGAATTCTATGCAGCAGAAAGAAAGAAGGAGCTCCTACCCTTTGGGACAGCATGGATGGAACTGGAAAGCATCATGCTAAGCAAAATAAGCCAGGAGGTGAAAGACAAATACCATATGATCTCACCTTTAACAGGAACCTAATAAAAAAAAAAAAAAAGCATAATATAACCAAAGACACTGAAATTGAGAACAAGAAAGGAGAGGGATAGGAATATCCAGGGAAAAGGGGAAAGGATTAGAGCAACAAGTATGAAAGACACATGGACAAAAGCTGGGGGGTGGAAATGGGAGGGAGCTGGGGAGGGCTGGGGCCGTGGGATGGGATGGGCGGAGAAAACAGAAAAATGTATAAAAACAACAATTAAAATAAAATTAAAAAATAAAATATACTTTTATTCAAGGCTTCATAGCAATCAGTGGCAGAATTGGCCTTCAAACCAAGATTGTGTTAATAGCTTCTCAAGAAAAAAAGAAAAAAGAAAAAGTCTAATCTAATAATGCATTATAATTAAATACTACTTTAGCATTTACCTATATTAAGAGAAAGATGATTATGCTTGCATAATAATTTATATAAGAGAAAGATTATTATGATTCCATAATAATTTATATAATAGTCTTTAAGTAGTAATCTATTTTAAAGGTTTTAAATAAAGCCCTTATCTACAAAATCACTATGAATATTTTCTTTCTTGGGCCTCTAAATTTGGCCCTAAAACTGGTGCCTCCTCAGTTACTTTTCAGGAATGATTGTTTTGCATGATTTGTAGCTGTCTACTTTAAATATACTGTCTGCTAATTTATAGCTCACTTCAGGCCTGTCAGATTTAGATCAGAAAAAGAGATAGCTGTCTGTTTTGGTTTTGAGTTTGTGTGTTTTTCTATGAATGAGGACATTCTAGTTTCTACGTATCTTCATTTACAGATCAGCATGTGTTCTTGGAAGTCCCTGAATATGAGGCCACATGGTTTTGATTTTCCATTTTTATAAAAATGTTTTTTCTTTTTTAGTTTCTGTAATGTAGACAAATGATTAATGAAAAATTAGCATCTTTGTTTTTATAATGCATGAAGCAAGCTTATTTCTAAAAATTTAAGAAGTTAAAATATAACAAAGAGAAAACTTTATAAATCTTATCTTCAAAGATAGTATCATTGTTATCATTTTAAAGCCCTTATGCTAAAGCATAGAATGTAAAGGAAGTTAGAATTTAATGTTTAAGAAAATTAGCTTTTTTCCCCCAGTGGTGGATGAGACCAGTGCTGTGGAAGGGCTCAGAGGCCCCATAGGTCCCGGGGGCTCTGGAATGGGAGGCCACTTTGACTTCTTTGGAGGATTTGGCAGTAGCATCCAGGGCTGAGACCATGGCGGCAGTTGGGTTGATCAAGGCTGTGTAGCTGAGGAGGCAAGGCCGAGGATAAGGAGGGGATCCCTGGTCAAGGACATGAAAATCAAGTCCCTGGAGGAGATCTGTCTCTTTTCTCTGCCCATCAGGGAATCTGAGATCATTGACTTTTTCCTGGAGGGCATCCCTCCGGAACGAGGTTTTGAAGATTATGCCTGTGCAAAAGCAGACATGTGCAGGCCATAGGGATACAGTTCAAGGCATTTGTTGCCATTGGGGACTATGATGGACACATTGGTCTGGGTGTTAAGTGCTACAATGGACACTGCCATCCATGGGGCCATCATCCTGGCCAAGCTCTTTGTTGTCCCTGTGTGGTGAGGTTACTGGGGGAACAAAATTGGCAAGCCCCACACTGTCCCTTGTAATGTGACCGGGCACTGTGGCTCTATGCTGGTGTGCCTAATCCCTGTACCCAGAGACACTGGCATAGTCTCAGACCCTGTTAAAAACTTTTAACTTTTGGGTGAAAAGTTAAAAGTTTCACCCCCCCCCAAAAAAAGCTGATGACGATGGCTAGTATCGACAACTGCTACATCTTAGCCAGGGGCTGCGCTGCTGCCCTGGGCCACTTTGCCAAGGCCACCTTTGATGCTATCTCTGAGACCTACAGCTGTCTCACCCCTGACCTCTGGAAAGAGACTATACTCACCAAATCTCCCTGTCAGGAATTCACTGACCATCTTGTAAAGACCTATCCCAGAGTTTCTGTCCAGAGGACCCAGGCTCCAGCAGTGTTCACCACATAATTTTATACGAGAAAAATAAAGTAAATTGAGCCTGAAAAAAAAAGAAAAGAAAATTAAGCACTCATTGGACAGGAGAGTACAGAGCGATAGCCACAGGACCTGACTGTTTAAGTTGGGGCTTAAAACAAAAACAATATGTGGTATTTAGTGAGCAAGCATGATATGCCAACATCATGTGGATTGTCTCATTGACTCATACAACAACCCTCCAAAGTAGGTGATACTATTATCTCCATTTTATATAAGACAAAAAATGAGGCTCAAAAAAGTTAAAAGTTTCACCCAAAATCACACATCTAGGAAGAAGTAGAGCCAGGATTTGATCCCATGTATAAAACTCACAATCAGTTTTATTCTAATTTAGACTCCAATACCCAAAATGCAGATGGCGATTCATAGTGAAATAAGTACACTGCGAGCCTTCGTGATAACCATTATATCACAGCCATCAGTGAAATGACTAAAAGTTAATACTTAATGCCTTCACACACACATACCCCCAATTAAAGACCAAGCAGATTATGTTAGACGCCTGCAGACAGGCGTTTAGGAACCATAATCTGAATTTTATCTTTGGATATCAATATTTTAAGTTGATTTTACTGGAATGCTTGCTGACATTGACATCAGACTGTATTGAATGGTAAGAAAGAGAAAAATCACATTTCACTAGTACCAAGTAGGTATTCTCTTTACAAGTATACAAAAGAATAATTCTCAAAGATCCCAGTATCTAAAAAGCTGGCCTTCTTGGCACCTGTGACAGGACAACAGAAGACTGCAGGTGGAGTTCCAGACAGCCACAGCCCAGCTGTGCAAATTCACGGAGTGGTTCTTCAACACCATTGACAAAACATCTTAGCAAGTCTGTTTCCAATTGAGGGACAACTGGGAAATGCCTAGAGACCCTTGGAAGTGTCAAACATGAGTTTTTTTTAATTTTATTTATTATTTTTAGAGAGAGGTCAAGGGAGGGAGAAAGGGAGAGAAACATTGGAGTGAGAGAGAAACATCAATCAGTTGCCACTCACATGCACCCCCAACTAGGAACCTGGCTGCAACCCAGGTATGTGCTCTGACTGAGAATTGAACTGGCGACCTTTTGCTTTGTAGGATGATGCCAAACCTACTGAGCCAGGCTGGTCAGATGTATGGTTTTAGCTGCAATTTCATCCTGTCCTGAATTCTTTGCTGTCCCATTCTGTCTAGCACCATGCATCCCCAGGAAAAGGGGACCATGATACTGTCTCAGTGGCTATCATGGAAAGCAGAAGGAATGTTCGCATGAAGATGAATGTAATTCCCTGCTGAGATGAATGTAACCCTGATGTCACTTTAGACTTTCTGTTTTTTTTTTAATTTAATATTTATTATATTTTTCCATTACCATTAATTCTCCTTATATTCCCCTACCCCTTCAGCAATCACCACACTGTTGTCCATGTCTGAAGCTACTAAAGGGTGCTCTGGCATAAAGGGTTTGATTTCGTATATAATAGGTAACCTGGTAGAGATGGTAAAGCAATTTATCATAGTTTTGGCTTTAGCATTGTAAAATAAATATGAAAACAAATAATCAGATATATACTTTACTGTAAAGGTCTTCTGTATTTTTGGATGTACAGTAGTTTTATCTTTATTGCCACATTATCATAGCAGTAATAAAGAGGCATAGTATGTTCTTAATTTCAATGTCTCTAGTTACATTTTGTTTGCTTGTTTGTTTTGTTGATTAGGTTCTACATGTAGCTGAAATCATATGGTATTTGTCTTTCACTGCCTGGCTTATTTCACTTAGCATAATGCTCTCCAGTTCCATCCATGGAGTGATGAGGGGGGAAATGGAGACAATTATACTTGAACAACAATTAAAAAGTTTAAAAAATAAAAATAAAAATAAAAAAGAAACAGGCATAGTAAAGAGTTGGAAAAGCCATGTCGGGGGGAAAATAAAGCATTGGTATGTTTTACACTACTTTGAACGCAGTTACTTTAGAGGCTTATTTATTTGCAGGAGCAAATGGTGCCTGAATATTAACAATGTTCTGATTGTTTTAAAATGATACTTATCCTTCATAAATGGCTCACTAAGTAGTCACATTCAAGCTTAACTCACTTTTCTGTAGTTAACACATTCCCGGAGAAAAGAATAAGCCTGTTTGCTTACTAGATAGAACTCTCCTGTGTGCTGTGAGCCAGCAAATCACACGTACACTGAGAAATTATCTTTGTACAGAAGCCTTGATAAAATGGCCTGTATTCAACACCCTTTTTGCTTAACAATTTCATCTTTAAATCATTTCTCTCTTCTTGAATTTTACTATAAGCATTCAGGAGGATTCAGGCTGCTTTTTTGACACTTAGCTTAGAGGTTTCCTTTAGCAAATATCCAATTTTATTACTTGCAAGTTCCATTTTCTTTCCACAAGATACTAGGACACAAAAACAATTCCAAGTTTTCTGTTACTTTATAGCAAGGATTACTTTTCCTCCATTGTCCAAAATCATGTTTGTCATTTTTATTTGAGCCCTTTACTATCCATAATTCTACCAATATTCTATTCAGTATTACTGAGTTATTCTCTAAGAAGGTTGACACTTTATCTACAGATATCTATTTTCTTTCTGAGCTCTCACAAGAATTGCCATTAATGGCTTAATCATGACAATGCAGGATGTTCTCTAGCATGCACCTCCAAACTTGTCCAGCCTCAAACAAGTATACAGTTCCAAAGCTACTTCCACATTATAGGTGTTTACTACAGCAGCACCTCCATTTCTTTTACCAACTTCTATCTTAGCCCATTTGAGCTGCTATAACAGAATACCATAAATAGGTTTAAAGAACAAACATTTATTGCTTACAGTTCTGGAGGCCGGGAAGTCTAAGATTAAGGCACCAGCAAATTCAGTGTCTGGTGAGGACTCACTTTCTAATTCATAAGTGGTCATATTCTCATGTGGGAGAAGGGTTGAGGGAGTGTTCTGAGGTCTCTCTTATAAGGACACTAATCACATTATGATGGCTTAACCCTAATGACCTAATCACCTACCAAATGCCCCACCTCCAAAAACCATCACATTTGAGATGACATTTCAACATATGAATTCATTCTCTAGCAATCTTCAATATTTATTTTATTTATATCCCTTTGCTGTATGTTAATTTAGCCTCCTTTGATTAAAAGTAGCAGAAATCCTTCTCACCAAAAAAAGGAAATAATAATTATGTGATACGATTGTGTCAGCTAACTGTGATGATAATCATTTTGCAGTATGTAAGTATATCAAATCAACACGTTCCACATCTTAAATTTACACAATGTTATATGTCAATTATATCCCAACAAAGCTGGAAAAATATGTGTGCTAAGCAACCTAGTACATAGTTTGTGGTCAATAAACAAAGCTTCATCTCTTGCCTCACATGTGTAGGTACTGGCATCTACAAATAATTCCTGTATTTTGGTCACTATAGTGACTCTAGGCGAGCTCATATAAAAAGTAACAGAAATTCAAACTACTCTAAGCCATGCCATCCACACATGCACACATTATCAGGAGCCTGCATACACATCCACACTTCTGAACTAGATATACAATGCATGCTAGCTTCATTTCAGATGAGTCTATGATAGTGACATATAGGGTATAGTCCAGTATTCTCAACCAGGGACAACTTAGTCTCCTAAAGGATGTTTTGCAATATTTGAACATGGAAGTTGTTGGTGCTACTAGTACCTACTGGATAGAAGTCAGAGATTCTGATAAACATCCAAAAATGCACAGAACAGCCCTCCCATCAAAATGAATTATCCAGTCCCAAATATCAATAGTGGCATGATTGAGAAACCCTGGGAATAGCCAAACTGATTGACTAAGCCAGAGTAAGAATAGAGAAATTTAGGATAAAACAATCTAGGTACTGTGAAGCTAGGACAGTAAAAGCTCCAGGATTGCTATAAATTAAAGGCTTAAAAGTGGCCTTCTGATTAGAAGTGAAATCTTGCTTAAGACTTTTGTTAAATTGAGTAAATATTAATCATGCATACCAAAGAATGGGAGAAAGCCCTAAAGCTCCACCAAATCCCATACTTTTCATGGCATTCCTGAACCAGGAAGTTAAAATAGTTATCAGCTTGGATTTTCTTTACTAATTCCTAGGGATTATTGGCAAAGAAGAGGAAGAGATCAAGCAAGCGTGAATAGAAAATCTGAAGATTTGAGTTCTACTCTCACTCTTCTTTTGTATGACTTTGGGCAAGGGGGGGAATCACTAGGTTTCATCTGTTTCTTTTGTCAACTGAGCAAATTTAGTTGCATTATTTCTTTTTTTTTTTGATTAAATTTTATTTTAATTGTTGTTCTTATACAGTCTTCTGTTTTCTACTCCCATCCCGTCCCTCCGCCCCAGCCCTCCCCAGCTCCCTTCCATTTCCACCCCCCCCCAGCTTTTGTCCATATGTCTTTCATACTTGTTGCTCTAATCCCTTCCCCTTTTCCCTGGATATTCCTATCCCTCTCCTCTCTTGTTCTCAAT
>PVKU01015918.1:0-16458 GCA_004027475.1 Anoura caudifer | reverse complement strand
TAGGTATTGCATTGAATCTGTAAATTGCTTTGGGTAGTATGGACATTTTGATGATGGTAATTCTTCCAATCCATGAACATGGTATATATTTCCATTTTTTTGTGTCTTCCTTGATTTCTTTTTTCAGTGTTGTGTAGTTTTCTGCATACAGGTCTTTTACTTCCTTCGTTAAGTTTATTTCTAGGTATTTTATTTTTCTTTTTGCTATATCGAATGGGATTTTTTTCTTGATTTCTACTTCTGCTTTCTCATTCTTGGCATACAAAAACGCCTTTCATTTCTGGATATTGACTTTGTATCTGGCTGTTTGGCCAAATTCATTTACTAGGTCGAGCAACTTTTTGGCCGAGTCTATAGGATTTTCTATGTATACTACCATGTCATCTGCAAACAATGACATTTTTGTTTCCTCTTTTCCAATTTGGATGCCTTTTATTTCCTTTTCTTGTCTAATCGCAGTGGCTAATACTTCCAATACCATATTGAATAGAAGTGGTGAAAGTGGACAATCTTGTCTTGTTCCTGATCTTAGTGGAAAAGATTTTAGTTTTTGCCCATTGAGTATGATGATGGCTGTAGGTCTCTCATATATGGCCTTGATTATGTTGAGGAATGTTCTCTCTATTCCCACTTTGCTGAGTGTTTTTATCATAAATCGTTGCTGTACCTTATCAAATGCTTTTCCCACAACTATTGATATGATCATGTGATTTTTGTCTTTTGTTTTCTTTATGTGATGTATTACATTTACTGATTTGCATATGTTGAACCATCCTTGCATCCCTGGGATGAATCCCACTTGGTCATGATGTATGATCTTTTTAATGTGTTGTTGGATGAGGTTTACCAATATTTTGTTGAGGCATTTAGCATCTATGTTTATCAGCAATATTGGCCTGAAGTTTTCTTTCTTTGTTTTGTATTTATGTGGTTTTGAGATTAGGATGATGCTGGCTTCATAAAAAGAGTTTGGGAGTCTTCCATCACTTCGGATTTTTTTGAATACTCTGTGAAGGATAGGGTTTAGCTCTTCCTCACATGCTTTGTAAAATTCTCCTGTGAAACCATCTGGTCCAGGGCTTTTGTGTGTCGGGAGTTTTTTGATTACTGCCTCAATTTCATTTGCTGTTATTGGTCTGTTCAGGCTTTCTGCTTCTTCTTCATTGAGTTTTGGGAGATTATATTTTTCTAGAAATTTGTCCATTTCACCTAGGTTTTCAAATTTCTTGGCATATAGTTCTTCATAGTAATTTCTTACAATCCTTTGTATTTCTGTGGTGTCAGTTGTAATCTCTCCTCTTTCATTTCTGATTCTGTTTATTTTGGTACTGTCTCTTTTTGTCTTGATGAGCCTGCTGAAAGGCTTGTCAATTTTGTTTATCTTTTCAAAGAACCAGCTCCTGGATTCATTGATCCTTAGAATTGTGCTTTTAGTCTCTATGTCATTTAATTCTGCTCTGATCTTGCTTATTTCCTTCCTTCTACTTGCTCTGGGCTGTCTTTGTTGTTGTTCCTTGAGTTCTTGTGGGTGTAGGATTAAGCTGTTTGAAATGCTTCTTTCTTTTTTAGGTAGGCCTGTATCACTATGAACTTCCCTCTGAGGACTGCCTTTGATGTGTCCCATAAATTTTGGGTCATTGTGAGTTCATTTTCATTGGTTTCCAAAAACTTTTTTATTTCCTCCCTAATTTCATTCATGACCCATTCATTATTTAATAGGATGCTATTAAATCTCCATGATTTTGAGGATTTTGGGTTTTTCCCCTTGGGATTGGCTTCTAGTTTCAGTCCCTTGTTGTTGGAGAAAATGCTTGGTATGATTTCAGTTTTCTTGAATTTGTTGAGGCTTGTTTTGTGTCCTATCATGTGGTCTATCTTTTAAAATGTTGCATGTGCATTTGAAAAGAATGTGTATTTAGTTTCTTTGGGATGAAGGACTCTATATATATCAGTTAAGTCCATTTCATCTAGAGTGTTGTTCAATGCCACAATATCTTTGTTGATATTTTGTTTAGATCTGTCCATTTTTTACAGTGGGGTGTTAAAATCCCCTACTATGATTGTGTTGTTCTCAATATCTTTCTTGAAGTCCTCTAAGATTTTCTTGATGTATTTAGGTGCTCCTATGTTAGGTGCATATATATTTACAACGTTTATGTCTTCCTGGTGTATTCTTTCCTTGAGTGTTATGAAGTGACCTTCTGGGTCTCTCCTTATGGCTCGTCTTTTGAAGTCTATTTTGTCTGATATGAGTATTGCTACCCTGGCTTTTGTTTCCTGTCCATTTGCTTGGAAAATTTGTTTCCAGCCCTTCACTTTGAGTCTGTGTAGGTCTTTTGACCTGAGGTGGGTCTCTTATAGGCAGCATATGTGTGGGTCATGCTTTCTTATCCATTCAGCTATCTATGCCTTTTGATTGGAGAATTTAATCCATTTACATTTAAGGTGATTATTGATAGTTACTTATTCATTGCCATTTTCATACCTGTGTTCCTGTCTCTCTCTCTCTTTTCCTTCCTTTCTTTAATGCAGTCCCTTTAGTATTTCTTGCAGAACTGGTTTGGTAGAGGTGTATTCTTTTAGACTTCTTTTGTCTGGCAAGCTCCTTATTGGCCTTCTATCTTGATTGAAAGCCTTGCTGGGTAAAGTAGTCTTGGTTGCAGGCCTTTGTTCTCATTATTTGGAATATTTCTTGCCATTCTCTTCTCACTTGGAGCATTTCCATTGAGAAGCAGCTGCTAACCTTATCAGGGCTCCCTTGTATATTACTTCCTTTTTCTCCCTTGCTGCCTGTAAGATTCTCTCTTTGTCTTGGAATTTTGCCATTTTAATTATGATGTGTCTTGAAGTGGGCCTCTTTGGGTTCCTCTTGATTGGGACTCTCTGTGTTTCCTGGATTTCTGTTACTTTTTCTCTCATCAAATTAGGGATGTTTTCCACCATTATTTTTTTCAAATAGGTTTCTGTCCCTTGCTCTTCTTCTTCTCCTTCTGGTATCCCTATTATACAGATATTATTACATTTCATATTGTCTTGCATTTCTCTTAATTCTTCTTCATTCTCTCTGAGCCTCTTTTCCTTTTCTTGCTTTTTCTGGGTGTTTTTTTTTTTTCTACTTTGTCCTCCAACTCACTGATCTGTTCTTCTGCTTCATCAATTCTGCTTTTCATTCCTTCCACTGTGTTCTTCAGTTCAGAAATTGTATTCTTCATTTCCTCTTGGCCTTTGTTTCTATTTCCTTTTTCGTGTTGATATAGTTTGCAGTAAGTTCATCATAGCTTCTCTGTAGTTTCTGGTAGCTCATTGAGAGCTCATGGAGCTTCCTGAGAAACATTGCTTTGAACTCAATATCTGATAGTTGAGTTGCCTCCATTTCATTTAGCATTCTTTCTGGGGCTTCCTCCTTTCCTTTCATTTGGGGATTGTTTCTTCATCTTCCCATTGTTTGTGAGACTCTTCTTGTTAGCCTCAGCTTCTTAAATTGATCTGTTCTGGCTCCTGGGGTTATGGTGTGAATTTCTCTGGTAGAATACCTGTGAGAATCAGCAGTGCTGTCTCCTTTGGGTATTCTGGTGTTTGCAGCTTCCAATGTCTCAGTTGTTGAAATGCCCCCTCTTTGGGGCCAACTCTGGTTTTTTCACAGTTCCAGGTTTTTTGTTTTTATTCTTCTTATTTGTCTCACTTGTGGGTATTTAAAAAGAGAAAAGAGGAAGAAAAATGAAAAAAAGAAAAAAGAAAAAGAAGAGGAAGGAAGAAGAGATAAAATTAGAAGGAAAGGAATAAGAAATAATACAAGAAAGAAGTAATGAGAAGCAAAAGGAGTTGAGGGGTTAAAAAGGATACAAATAATAAAAAAATAATAATAAAATATTTTTTAAAAAAACCCTCTTGCTGTTTTCAAACTTGCCAAGCTGGTTTTTTGGGTCTTGCCGGCTGCAATGGCCGAGGGGTGACATATTGCTTTTCTCCCTGTTCAGCACTCAGTTACCTTTGGTCTACTCTCCCCAGGGCTAACCATGTGCTCTCCCCAGAGCTAGCCCAGCACCTCTCCACACAGGGCCTCAGGCATATGTTTTGAGCCTTCTAGGGAGTGCACACTTTCCCGAGTTTATGGATGTGAGCTCCAGCTGGGGTCTCCTATGTGGTGTGCACCTACCCCAGTCGTGGGCAGGTGCCTGTGTTCTCAAAGCCATCTGTGTTCACGCACGGGCACTTATCATCGCGAAGCTATCTCTGATAGTGCACAGGCACCTCCAGGAGCATGAGCACCAGAGTGTACTCCCCACAGGGCTTTGCATGGGTGTTCACATCCCCAGCCACTGAGACCTTAACTCCTCTCTGAGATTTCAAGCAACCAGGTCTCTCCTGGTGCTGCTGAAACCTTGTTCATCTGGGGAGGGAGCAGTTGACCTTGCCCCTTCCCTAGAGTCCTGTGGCAGGCCTGGAAAGCACTGGCTCGGGGCCTCAGCCACCCTGGTCTCTGAGCTGATCCCTGGGCTCTTATTGTTCTGAAGTACTATCCTTACCATCTGGTTTTTCAATGTCCGCTACAATTTTCAATCTCTTATTTTCAAATATGCTGTGTTTCTCTTGGTTGTTTGCTCTGTTCCTCCATAGATTGACCAGATTTTTCTCCCATGTGTAGGGGGAAGTGGAATCTGCTCCCTCCTACCACGCCATCTTCCTTCTCTCCTACTTTTCCCATTTTTGTAGTCTCTCTGACTTGCTGCTGTATATATGTGTCCCTTCAACAGTCCCCCATTTCTGTTCAGTTGCTGTAAGAAGTCTGCAGGGACCAAGAAACCATAGCCTTGGGTCTGTAACAACTGTGTGCGAAGTGAGAGTCCTGAAGGAAATATATCAGTTTGTTGAAATTAAGTAACCTATTTTGGAAACCCAGAGCCCATTTTTTACTTAGTTATTAGGTCTCAGCCTTGTTCAGGATACAAAAGATTCCCAAGAAAGCGATCTAGGGATAAACAGTGCCTCCATGGTTATTTCTTCTGATAATTATGTAAGTCTTTGAAACATTTTTTCTACTTTTTTTGAAAGGGATAATCAATGTAATATTATTCTCTAAATAGAAAAAAACTCCTAATATTGTATTAAATTCAGTGCAAAAATGCATAAAATAAAAATGGTATTTCTAATCTTTTATGTATTTATATTGAAATGCTAATTCTCCTAAAGAAGCTAATATGCATTTTATTTCCCTGTATTATCTGCATCTCCAGTGCCTGGAATATTGCATAAGCTCAATAAATATTGTTTAATGAATTAATTAGTTGAACAGCCATTCTCTCAAATTAAACTTATGTTCCAGTAACACAACATTTTTTTTTGTTCTTCTGCTTTTTTTTTTTTTTTCTGTGTTGAGCCAAATCTCAAGAGCAGGTGACAAAACTCCAGAAACAAAAAATATCTGAAAGACAAAATTAAACTTAAAATGAAAAATGGAAAACTATATGAAAATTCATACAGTTTTGCTAATGCCTCACATTCTGGTTTCATTTTCTTTGACATCAATTAGCTATTTTGCTAAAAGGGAATCATTAAAAAATCAACAAAACTTTCAATATTTGTCACAGTGACAAATTAGATCTAACCCCTAGGTAAATACCAAAATTTTTCTGTTTGTACAAGGAATATTTGAATAAATATATGTTTAAAATGAAAACAACAAGCAGTTTCCCAAGTGATATTGTTCTGTTTTCCAATAAAGAAAGATTTCTCCTTTCATTTTAACTGGTCATTGAGAATCTTGATTGAGTCAGAAAGTGGGATGTCAATGAAGTCCCATGGACACCATGCCAAACAATCAGACCCTTATCTTTCTTCAAAGGAATGAATGAAGTTTCAGGTCAGTAATGGGTTTCTTGGTTACTTGGACTGAATGGCCCATTTCAAAGAATGGCACATGAAATTTCTTATTTTTTAAAAAACAAAATCAGTACTTATGGGTCTGCAAAGATCTCAGGGTAAAAAACACACCCATCTCTGTAAAGTCCAGACCAACTGAAGAAAGCATTAGAAAGCAACTCCATAGCCAGAAAGAAAGGGGTGGTAGGAGAGCAGGGGAGGAAAGGAGAGAAAGGGAGAGGGAAAGAAAGGAAAGCATTTGACTCCTCTTATATGTGAGGATGCATATTGAAAAAATTAAATAAGGATATATCAGTGGATTCTTTTAGATTTAGGTATTCTATATATTCAGATGTTTGACATCAGAAAACTAAATCAAAATTTTGCTTTATTTATGAGGACAGTAATATACTAGGAGTACTATAATAACATTAAACTTTTGTTGAGATTCCTGAAGGAAAAATACCTTAGGCTGGGTTCTTCCAGAGCAGATGTTGAGACAAGGATTTAGGGGCAAATAGGATACTTTAGGACTCAGGAGTGGGAGGGGGAGATGAGCCAGACCAGGACAGCCAACAAAAGATGCATCAATGTGAGGTTAATGCCTCAGACACCTCCCACCAAGGGGCAAGGACATGAAGATACCTCTTCAATACCCCCATTGCTACTTGCTGTGGGGAGAAGGATGAGGGGGCGTTAACTCCAGTCTGCCTCTGCCCTCAGGCTGAAAGCTTCAGGGAGCCATCAGCATGTTGCAGACTCTCTGTTGATAACATCCAGGGTGGGCCAAAGGGGCACTGACAGTGTAACAGGGTGCAGCTAGGGGGGCCAAAATAAGAGTTTGTAATGGGGTCCAGAACTCAGGGTGTCCAGGAAATATCAGGAAATATATATATGATGTCCTCACCTCCACAAGTCTGAGCTGGGGGATAGGATGCATGGAGCAGGGTCATTGAAAGTTGTTTTGAATAGCAACAGTTTTGCAGATAACTTCTAGAATGGTCATTTAACATATCTATAACATTTAACTGGTTTCATAGATATGTTAAACAGTTATGGCCATGCTTTGAGCCAGGGGCATGGGAGTGAATTCAACCCATGATGTAACTGGGAGACAACTCTCCCTGGTTACAGAGCCTGCGTAAGAGCTTGGAGATGATTGGCTCCACACCACAGGGTCACACCTGCCTGGACTTACTATAGCAGCCCCAAAACATGGGCTGATATAACTTTACAGCTGGAAAAATATGGGAATGCTGGCAGGTGTGGCCATTTCTGGGAGGAGTTTAAAATGGTGCAGCAGAGGAAGATTGGCGCTGAGATTTAAACCCAGGCATAACAGCCATGAGGGGCCTTTTTGGGACCATGATCTTGGGCAGAGAAGAACCAGGGTCTCTTTGGTATTATGTGGCTTGGGTAGAGAACCACGGACTTCCATTTCTTTTTCTAAGATATGGTACCCTGGACTGGACAGAGGGTAAAGGAAGGACTGTGTGTTTGTGGATATTCTAAAGGACTTTGGGATCTCAATGAAGACAATAAGTCATTACTCTTAAGTTTGTATGACTCTTTAAATAAATAATCCCTTTCCTTTTTACCAATCTTTGGCATTGAGAGATGTCTTTCCCTGGCAGTGGGCAAGGGGAACCCAGTATGGGCTGGGGAGTCCCCAGAGCATAAGGGTGAATCCATTTGGTAATAATATGTCATTCACCCTGCCCCAGGTCTGTTCTGTAACAACAGCATCAGCTACAAAAAAATAATGTTGTTATTGCTTATGAATCTGAAGCTCCCTAACCCCAATTCTGTATTCACTTGAAACCCTGTTTTCATGGTGCAAGTACTGGCCCCCAAAATCTCCTAGAAGAGTTGCTATTGCACTCCATCTGCACTAGCATCCTACAGGCACCCAGTGGTCTTTAGGAATTATTTCTCTTCTCCTCTTCCCATTTCATGTGTGGGCTACCTGCACGCCAGGGCTGCGAGTGTGTGTGAAAAGAGCCCAGGTCCTCTGAAAAAGAACTGAGCCTCTGCCCCTGATCCTCCCCAGCAATCCAGGTCCTGATCATACAGCCCTGGCCCCCCTTTTCTCTCCCCTAGGGGGAGAAGCTAGCAGCACTTTTCATTTTTGAGTTGATGCAAAGAAGAAAGATGGTGTGAGGTGGTCTAAATCCCTTCAGAGCAAGAAGGAAAAATGGAGAAAAGTCAAGAGATTAAACTTTAGAGCGGATGTGAGCCATGATCAGGGAAGAATTTGGGAGGAAATCTGGAAGCCATTCTCAGTGGTTGCATTTGTAGACCACATCAAACCCTTTAGAAGTTTAAATTAATAAGTAAATAAATACTTCAATTCTGCAAAGTCAGCTACTTGGTGGTCACCAGCAAGCCTGGCTCTTCCAGTTCTGTGGGTAAGTGTACCATGTGATTGATGCCTGAAATGATCTCCACAGGGAAATTTCTGAAGCAGCCCCTCCCAGTACCACAGGGAAATTAATGTTTTTTTCTGAGAGTGTTTGGGCAGCCAAGGTCTACAAGATGAAACACAGGATTGGCTCCCCCAGGGTATCAGACACCACCCTGGTAATTACATAGTTGAGTTTGTCCTCAGAGTGACTTTCATAAATGACCTTTAAAAGCCTCAAGCTACTCCTACACCACAGTTCCAGGATCTGTAGAGGGTCCAGTGTATTTTGCCCATAGATTTGTCCAGTAAGAGCAAGACCGTTGACCTCATATAAACCACCAGTCCTTGGCTACCCTCAACGGAAAAGATGCATAATGACAAACCTCACCACTCACAGACTTGTTGTCTCCTGTGTAGACCTAGTGTCTTATGCCAGAGTCCAGAGTCCTTTTCCCAAGCTCACTGCCCAGCCTGCACCATCTACCGGCCTTGAGCCCCAAGCATCCACCTAGCTTGTGAGTTCAGCCTCTGTCATAGACCTCCAACCCACCTTCCTCAGACCCCCATCAACACAGTCACTTCAATCCAGGTCCTTTCATAACATCTGAGAGCCCAGACTACCAATGTGGCTTCATCCCTCTAGATTGAGGTTCTCAAGCACTCTCTTTCTAAAGTTGCCTTATATATATGCATACATGCAGTCACACTCAGACACATCAACATTGACACACATATGCACACACACACTCACAGTTGCCCACATACACATTCACATACACTCTCACACATGCACACAATTTTTCAAACCTTTGCCTTGGCTCAAGAAGAGATTTCCTTAATCATAATTTGCATGAAAATATGCATCATGACATATTATTAAATGCTACTTAGGACTAGAAAAGTGGACCACCATGCTGAATAACCTTCTTAAGTTTTTTTTAACATAAATTTATATCTTAACCTTTTAATTCAACAAAGTGAAGAAATAATTCATCCATCTCTAGAATTATTTTCATCTTGCGAATCTGCAACTTATATCTTTTAAATAATAACTCCCTATTCTTCCCACCCCATACATACACATACCTCATGACCCCCTATAACTACCATCCTACTTTCTGTTTCTATGAATTTGACTACACTAGTTTCTTTAAATAAGTGGAATCATATATTTGTTTTTTTGCGTTTGACTTATTTCACTTAGTATGATGTTCTCAAGGTTCATTCATGTTATAGTATGTGTCAGAATTTCCTTTTTAAGACTGAATAATATTCCATTATATGTTTATTTCACATTTTGTTTACCCATTCATCTATCAATGGACACTTGGGTTGCCACCATCATTTGTCTATTTTGAATAATGCTGCTATGAGTATGGGTGTACAAATACCTCTTTGAGTACCTGTTTTTAATTCTTTGGGGTACATACCCAAGAGTGGAATTGTTGTGTCATATGAAAATTCTATGTTTAATTTTTTGAGGAACCACCAGTTTTTCACAGCAGCTACACCATTTTGCATTCCCACCAGCAGAGCACAGGGTTCCATTTTCTCTACATATTTGTGATCATTTGTTGTTTTCTGGGTTCTTAGTAGGATTTTTTGTAATAGTAGCTATCCTAATGGGTGTGGGATGGTATCTCACTGTGGTTTTGATTTGCAGTTCACTAACGATTAGTGATGTTGAGCATCTTGTCATGTACTTGTTCTCCACTTACATATCTTCTTTGGAGAAGTGCCTATTCAAATCCTTTTCATTTTTGAGTCAGTTTGTTTGATTTTGTTGTTGAATTTTAGAAGTCTTATGTATATTTTGGATGTTAATCCCTGATCAGATATATGATTTACAAATATTTTCTCCCTTTATGTGAGTTTCTTTTTACTCTATCTATACTGTCCTTTGATGAACAATTATTTTTATTCCATGAAGACCAATTTGTCTATTTTTTTATTTGTTACCTGTGCCTTTGGTGATATAACCAAGAAGTCATTGCAAAATTCAATACCATGAAAATTTGCACTGTGCTTTCTTCTTAGAGTTTTGTAGTTTTAGCTCTCACTTTAAATCCTTGATCAATTTTGAATTAATGCTTGTGCATAATATTAGAGAAATGTCCAACTGCATTATTTTTCATGTAGATAGTTCAGTTTTCCCAACATTTGTTGAAAAGATTTTCCTTTCCCCCACTGAATAGTCTTGTTGTTGCTCATTTTTTATTGTTGTTCAAGTACAGTTGTCTCCATTTTCCCCCCAATATTCACCCCACACCACCCATCCACCCTTCCCACCTTTGATCCTACCTGCCTTTGGCTTTGTCCATGTGTCTTTCATACATACTCTTTGACAGTCATAACATATCTTTCCCCCATTACTCCCCTTCTCCCTCCCCTCTGGTTACTGTCAGTTTCTTCTTTATTTAAATGTTTCTGGTTATATTTTGCTTGCTTGTCTGTTTTGTTAATTACATTCCACATACAGGTGAGATCATGTGGTCTTTGCCTTTCACTACGTGGCATATTTCACTTAGCATAAGGCTCTCCAGACCCATCTGTGCTATCAAAAAGGGTAGAAAATTCTTGTTCCTGCTGCATAGTATTCCATTGTGCAACTGTACCACAGTTTTTTTGAGCCATTTATTTAATGATGGGCACTTAGATTGCCTCCAGCACTTGGTTATTATAAATTGTGCTTCTATGAACATCGGGGTGCAGAGGTCTTTTGAATTGGTGTTTCAGGATTCTTAGGGTATAATCCCAGCAGTGGAATTGCCAGGTTAAAAGGCAGTTCCATTTTTAGTTTTCTGAGGAAATTCTGTACTGCTTTCCACAGTGGATGCACCGGCCTTCATTCCCACCAACAGTGGACTAGGGTTCCCTTTTCTCACAAACTCTCCAGCACTTACTTGTTCATTGATTTATTTATGATAGTCATTCTGACTGGTGTGAAGTGGTATATCTCATTGTGGTTTTAATTTGCATCTCTCTGATGGCTAGTGATACTGAACACCCTTTCATATGTGTTTGGGCCCTCTGTATGTCCTCTTTGGAGAAGTGTTTGTTCCTATCATTTGTTCACTTTTTAACTGGGTTGTTTATCTTCCTGGAGTGGAGTCATGTGTGTTTCTTATATTTTTTTAAATCAAACCCTAATATGAGGTAACATTTGCAAATATATTTTCCCATATGGTTGGTTCCCTTTTCATTTTGCTGATGTTTCCTTTAGCTGTGCAGAAGCTTTTTAATTTGATGAAGTCCCATTTATTTATTCTTTCTTTCTTTCTTTTTTTTTTTTTTTGCTTGTTCTAGGGCACATATCAGTGAAAATATTGCTGTGTGGATTATCTGAGATTTTCCTCCGATGTTCTACTCTAGGAATTTTATGGTGTTGTGCCTTATATTTAAGTCTTTTACCCATGTTGTGTTTATTTTCTGAATGCTGTAGGTTGGTGGTCGTGTTTCTTCCCTTTTCTCTTCTTTTTTTCTTTTTGCATGTAGCCATCCAGATCTCACAACACCATTTGTTGAAGAGGCTGTTTTTACTGTGTTTATGCTTGTGCTCCATTTGACAATGATTAATTCATCACAGAGACTTGGGGTCATTTCTGGGCTCTTTCTTCTGATCCATTTATCTATGTGTCTGTCCTTAGGCCAATACCAGACTGTTTTTCACTAATTTCATGGACTTGTAATATAGTTTGATGTCAGATATTGTGATCCCTACTACTTTAATCTTATTTCTCAAAATAGCTACAGCTATTTTGGGTTGCTTATGGTTCCATATACATTTTTGAAATGTTCATTCTATATCTGTGAAATATGTCATTGGTATTATAATAGGGATTGCACTGAATATATAAATTGTTTTGGGTATTATGGACATTTTGATTATGTTAATTATTCCAAGCCATGAACATGGTATATGCTTCCAGTTATTTGTGTCTTCCTTAATTTCTTTCTTCAGCATGGTGTAGTTTTCTGAGTACAGGACTTTTACCTACAGGGTTAGGTTTATTCCTAGGTACTTTATTTTTCTTGTTGCTATGGCAAATGGGATTTTTTTTCCTGATTTCTGTTTCTGATATTTCATTGTTGGTGTACAAAAATATCTTCAATACTGACTTGTATTCTGCTGTGTTGCTAAATTCACTTATTACATCAAGCAGTTTTCTGATGGAGTCTATAGGGTTTTCTACATAAACTATTATGCCATCGGTAAACAACAGTTTTGCTTCCTCCTTTCCAGTTTGGATGCCTTTTATTTCTCTGTCTGCCTGATTGCTGTGGCTAGGATTTCCAATACTATGTGGAATAGAACTGGTGAAAACAGACATCCTTGTCTTATCCCTGATCTTAGTGAAAAAGCTTTTAGTATTTGGCCATTGAGTATGATGTTGACTGCAGGTTTCTCCTATGTGGCTTTTATTATGTTGGGGTATGCTCCCTCTACTCCCACAATGCTGAGTATTTTTATCATAAATGAATGCTGTCCTTATCAAATACATTTTCCACATCTATTGATGTGATCATGTGATTTTTCTTTCCTTTTATTTCTGTGATGTATTACATTTACTGATCTATGAATATTATACCATCCTCACATCCCTGGGATGAATCCCATTTGATCATGGTGTATGATTTCTTTGATGTATTGTTGGATGCAGTTTGCTAATATTTTGTTGAGGATTTAGCATCTATGTTCATCAACTATATTGTCCTGTAATTTTCTTTCTTGTGTCTTTATCAGATCTGGGGGAGAGGAAGATGCTGGCCTCATAAAAAAAGTTTGGGAGTCTTCCATATTCCTGGATTTTTTGTAATAGTCTGACAAGCACAGAGGGTAGATCTCCTTAAATGTTTTATGAAATTCTCCTATCATCCCATCCAGGGCTTTTGTGTGCTGGGAGTTTTTTTGATTACTGCTTCAATTTCACTAGCTTTTAGTCTGTTCAGGCATTCTGCTTCTTCTTCATTCAGTTTTGGGAGATCATATTTTTCTAGAAATTTGTCCATTTCACCTAGGTTTTCAAATATTTTGGCATATAGTTGTTCATAGTAATTTCTTGCAATCCTTTGTACTTCTGTGGTGTAGGTTGTAATCTCTTTCATTTCTGACTTTATTTATTTGGGTACTCTCTTTTTTTCTTGATGAGTCTGCTAAAAGGCTTGTTGATTTTGTTGATCTTTTCAAAGACCTAACACCTGGATTTATTGATCCTTTGAATTGTTCTTTTAGTCTTTATGTCATTTAATTCTGCTCTGATCTTGGTTATTTCCTTCCTTCTACTCACTCTGGGCTCTTTTTGTTGTTGTTTTTCCAGTTCTTATAGATGTATGGTTAGGTTGCTTCTTTGAACTGTTTCTATCTTTTTTAGATAGGCCTGTATTGCTATGAACTTCCCTCACAGGATTGCTTTAGCTGTGTCCCATAAATTTTGGTCTGTTGTGTGTTCATTTCCATTTGTTTCCAGAAACTATTTTATTTATTCCTTGATCTCATTATAAACTTATTTTTAATTTTTTTAATTGTTGTTCTTTTACAGTTTTCTGTCTTTTACTCTCATCCCAGCCCACTGCCCCAGCCCTACTTACCTCCCTCTCATTTCCACAACCCCTAATTTTTGTCCATGTGTCCTTTATATTTGTTGCTCCAAATACTTCCCCTATTGCCCCAAAATTCTCTCCCCTCTCCCCTCTGGTGACTATCAGCCCATTCTCAATTTCAGTGTCTTTGGTTATATTATGCTTGTTTGTTTGTTTTGTTGATTATGTTCCTGTTAAAGGTGAGATCATATGGTATTTGTCTTTCACCTCCTGGATTATTTTGCTTAGCATAATGCTCTCCAGTTCCATCCATGCTGTTGTGAAGGGTAGAAGCTTTTTCTTTCTTTCTGCTGCAGAGAATTCCATTGTGTAAATGTACCATAGTTTCTTGATCCATTCATTTACTGATGGGCAGCCAGGTTGCTTCCAACACTTGGCTAATGTAAATTGTGCTGCTATGAACATTGGGGTGCATAGGTTCTTTTGGACTGGTGTTTCAGGGTTCTTACGATATGATCCTAGCAGTGGAATGGCTGGGTCAAAAGGTAGATCCATTTTTAATTTTCTTAGAAAATTCCATACTGCTTTCCATAGTGGTTGTACCAGTCTGCAGTCCCACCAACAGTGCACTAGCGTCCACTTTTCTCCACAACCTCTCCAACACTTGTTGTTTGTTGCTTTGTTTATGATGGCCATTCTGACTGGTGTGAAGTGGTATCTCATTGTGGTTTTAATATGCATTTCTCTGATAGCTAGCAATATTGAGCATCTTTTCATGTGTCTCTGGATCCTCTGTATGTCCTTGGAGAAGTGTCTGTTCAAGTCCTTTGCCCATTTTTTAATTGGGTTGCTTGCCTTCTTAGAGTGGAGTCGTATAAGGTCTTTAGATATTTTGGAGATTAAACCCTGGTCTAAGGTATCAATGGCAAATATGTTTTCCCATACAGTCAGTTCTGTTTTCATTTTAATACTGTTTTCTTTAGCCATGCAGAAGCATTTTATTTTGATGAGATCCCATTTGTTTATTCTTTCCTTTATGTCCCTTGCTTTAAAGAACATATCAGTAAAAATGTTACTGTGTGAAATATCTGAGATTTTCCTGCCTATGTTCTCCTCTAGGACTTTAATAGTGTCACGGCTTATATTTAAATCTTTTATCCACCTTGAGTTTATTTTTGTGTATGGTGTATGTTGGTGCCCGAGTTTCATTTTTTTGCACGTAGCTGTCCAGTTTTCCCAACACCACTTGTTGAAGAGGCTATTTTTACTCCATTTTATGTTGCTGCTCCCTTTGTCGAGTATTAATTGACTATAGAGAATTGGGTTTATTTCTGGGCTCTCTGTTCTATTCCACTGGTCCAAGTGCCTGTTTTTATGCCAGTACCAGGCTGTTTTGATTACAGTGTCCTTGTAATACAGTTTGGTGTCAGGTATTGTGATCCCTCCTACTTTGCTCTTCTTTCTCAAAATTGCTGCAGCTATTTGAGGTCATTTATGGTTCCATATAAATTTTGAAGTGTTTGTTCTATGTCTGTGAAATATGCCATTGATACTTTAATAGGTATTGCATTGAATCTGTAAATTGCTTTGGGTACTATGGACATTTTGGTGATGATAATTCCTCCGATCCATGAACACATCATTATGAACTTCTTAATTGTATAAAAGCATGCTATTCAATCTCCATGAATTTGAGTGTTTTTTGGTTCTTTCCTTGATGTTGGTTTCTAGTTTCAGAGTCTTGTGCTCTGAGACAATGCTTGACATAGTTTTAATTTTCTTGGATTTGTTGAGGCTGTGTTACATCCTATCATGTAGTCCATCTTTGAAAATGTTCTGTGTGCATTGGAAAAGAAAAGAATGTGTATTTTGCTTCTTTGGGACAAAAAGTTTTATATATATATATATATTATATATATATATATATATATATATATATATATATATATATAATCAGTTAAGTCCATTTGTTCTAAGGCATTTTTTAGTGTCACGATATCCTTGTTGATATTTTGTTTGCAAGATCTATTCTTTGTTGACAGTGGGGTGTTAAAATCCCCTAGTATAAGTGTTTTGCTGTCTATATCTTTCTTGAAGTCCTCTCAGAGTTGCTTTATATATTTGGGTGCTCCTATGGTGGGTGTATATAAGTTTACCATATTTATGTCTTCTTGATGGATTCTTCCCTTGAGTAGTCTGAAGTGTCCTCTGTGTCTCTTTTTATGACATTTGTTTTAAAGTCTATTTTGTCTGATATAGATATTGCTATCCTGGCCTTTTTTCCTCTCTATTGCCTTGAAATATTTTTTCCAACCCTTCACTTTCAGTCTGTGTATGTCTTTTGTTCTGAGGCGAGTCTCTTGTACAAGGATATGTGTGAGTCATGTTTTCTTATCCATTCAGCTACTCTGTGTCCTTTGATTGGAGCATTTAATCCATTTACATTTGAGGTTACCATTGCTAGGTACTTATTCATTGCTATTTTTTCCCTTTGTACCTGTGTTCCTCTCACATTCACTTTTTGTCTTCATCTTCTTAAAGCAGTCCCTTTAGCATATCTTGCAGTGCTGATTTGGTGGAGGTGTATTCTTTCAGCCTTCTTTTGTCTGGGAAACTAATTATTTTGCCTTCCATTTTAATTGAGAGCCTTGCTG
>PVKU01015917.1:0-16467 GCA_004027475.1 Anoura caudifer | reverse complement strand
GGAGTGGGAAGAGGAGAGAGGGGGACAAGGTACATAGAACAAGTAGCATAGATGGTAGGTAGAAAATAGACAGGGGGAGGGCAAGAATAGTGTGGGAAATGTAGAAGCTAAAGAACTTATGACACATGGGCATGAACTAAAGGGGGGAATGTGGGTGGGAGGGGATGTGCAGGGTGGAGGGTAATGAAGGGGGGAAAATCGGACAACTGTAATAGCATAATCAATAAAATATAATTAAAAAATAATATCCATACAATAGGGATACCAGAAGGAGAAGAAGAAGAGCAACGGATAGAAAACCTGTTTGAAAAAGTAATGATGGAAAACTTCCCTAATTTGATGAGAGAAAAAGTCACACAAATCCAAGAAACACAGAGAGTTCCAATCAAGAGGAACCCAAAGAGGCCCACTTCAAGACACATCATAATTAAAATGGCAAAATTCCAAGACAAAGAGAGAATCTTAAAGGCAGCAAGGGAGAAAAAGGAAGTAACATACAAGGGAGCCCCGATAAGGTTAGCAGCTGACTTCTCAATGGAAATGCTCCAAGCCAGAAGAGAATGGCAAGAAATGTTACAAGTAATGAGAACCAAAGGCCTGCAACCAAGACTACTTTACCCAGCAAAGCTTTCAATCAAGATAGAAGGCCAAATAAGGAGCTTCCCAGACAAAAGAAGTCTCAAAGAATACACCTCTACCAAACCAGTTCTGCAAGAGATACTAAAGGGACTGCTTAAGGAAAGGAAGGAAGGAAGAGAGAGAGAGAGAGAGAGAGGAACATAGGTACAAAAATGGCAATGAATCAGTACCTATCAATAATGACCTTAAATGTAAATGGATTAAATGCTCCAACCAAAAGACATAGAATAGCTGAATGGATAAGAAAGTATGACCCACACATATGCCACCTACAAGAGACCCATCTTAGGACAAAAGACCTACACAGACTCAAAGTGAAGGGCTGGAAACAAATTTTCCAAGCAAATAGACAGGAAAAAAAAAGCTGGGGTAGCAATACTCATATCAGACAAAATAGACTTCAAAAGAAGAGCCATAAAGAGAGACCCAGAAGATCACTTCATAATACTTAAGGGAAGAATTCACTAAGAAGACATAAACATCGTAAATATATATGCACCCAACATAGGAGCACCTAAACACATAAAGAAAATCTTAGAGGACTTCAAGAAAGATATTGACAGCAACATATAGTGGGGGATTTTAACACCCCACTGTCAAAAATGAACAGATCTTCTAAATAAAATATCAACAAAGATATTGTGGCATTGAACAACACTCTAGATAAAATGGACTTAACTGATATATATATATAGAGCCCTTCATCCCAAAAAACTGAATACACATTCTTTTCAAATGCACATGGAACATTTTCAAAGATAGACCACAAAGATAGGAAACAAAACAAGCCTCAACAAATTCAAGAAAATTAAAATCATACCAAGCATTTTCTCCAACCATAAGGGACTGAAACTAGAAACCAACCCCAAGGGGAAAAACCCAAAACACTCAAAATCATGGAGATTGAATGGCATGCTATTAAACAATGAATGGGTCAAGAATGAAATTATGGAGGAAATCAAAAAGGTTCCGGAAACAAATGAAAATGAACTCACAACAACCCAAAACTTATGGGACACAGTGAAGGCAGTCCTCAGAGGGAAGTTCATAGCAATACAGGCCTACCTAAAAAAGATAGAAACATTTCAAACAAACAACCTAACACTACACCTACAAGAACTTGAGGAACAACAACAAAGACAGCCCAGAGCAAGTAGAAGGAAGGAAATAACCAAGATCAGAGCATAATTAAATGACATAGAGACTAAAAGCACAATTCTAAGGATCAATGAATCCAGGAGTTGGTTCTTTGAAAAGATAAACAAAATGACAAGCCTCTAAGCAGGCTCATCAAGAAAAAAAGAGAGAAGACCCAAATAAACACAATCAGAAATGAAAGAGGAGCGATTACAACTGACTCCACAAAAATACAAAGGATTGTAAGAAATTATTATGAAGAACTGTATGCCAAGAAATTTGAAAACCTAGGTGAAATGGACAAGTTTCTAGAAAAATATAATCTTCCAAAACTCAATGAAGAAGCAGCAGAAAGCCTGAACAGACCAATAACAGCAGATGAATTTGAAGCAGTAATCAAAAAACTCCCAACACACAAAAGCCCTGGTCCAGACGGTTTCACAGGAGAATTCTACAAAGCATTTAAGGAAGAGCTAACCCCTATCCTTCACAGACTATTCCAAAAAGTCCAAAATGATGGAAGACTCCCAAACTCTTTTTATGAAGCCAGCATCATTCTAATCCCCAAACCAGATGAAGACATAACAAAGAAAGAAAACTTCAGGCCATATTGCTGATGAACATAGACGCTAAAATTCTCAACAAAATATTGGCAAACCGCATCCAATAATACATTAAAAACATCATACACTATGACCAAGTGGGATTCATCCCTGGGATACAAGGATGGTTCAACATTTGCAAATCAGTAAATGTAACACATCAAATAAACAAAAGTAAAGACAAAAATCACATGATCATATCAGTAGATGTGGAAGAAGCATTTGATAAGGTACAACACCCATTTATGATAAAAACACTCAGCAAAGTGGGAATTGAGGGAAGATTCCTCAACATAATAAAGGCCATATATGAGAGACCTACAGCCAACATCATACTCAACGGGCAAAAAATAAAATCTTTCCCACTAAGATCAGTAACAAGACAAGGTTGTCCACTTTCACCACTTGTATTCAATATAGTAATGGAAGTATTAGCCACAGCGATTGGACAAGAAAAGGAAATAAAAGGCATACAAATTGGAAAGGAGGAAACAAAACTATCATTGTTTGCAGATGACATGATAGTGTACATAGAAAATCCTATAGACTCTGCCAAAAAGCTGCTCAACCTAATAAATGAATTTGGCCAAACACCCAGATACAAAGTCAATATCCATAAATAAAAGGCATTTTTGTATGCCAACAATGGAAGAGCAGAAGCAGAAGTCAAGAAAAAAATCCCATTTGATATAGCAAAAAGAAAAATAAAATACCTAGGAATAAACCTAACCAAGGAGGTAAAAGACCTGTATGCAGAAAACCACACAACACTGAAGAAAGAAATCAAGGAAGACAGAAACAAATGGAAACATATACGGTGTTCATGGATCGGAAGAATTAACATCATCAAAATGTCCATACTACCCAAAGCAATTTACAGATTCAATGCAATACCTATTAAAGTACCAATGGCATAGTTCAAAGACATAGAACAAACATTTCAAAAATTTATATGTAACCATAAACAACCCTGAATAGCTGCAGCAATTTTGAGAAAGAAGAGCAAAGTAGGAGGGATCACAATACCTGATATCAAACTGTATTACAAGGCCACTGTAATCAAAACAGCCTGGTACTGGCATAAAAACAGGCACATGGACCAGTGGAACAGAACAGAGAGCCCAGAAATAAACCCAAGTCTCTACGGTCAATTAATATTAGACAAAGGGGGCAGCAACACAAAATGGAGTAAAAGTAGCCTCTTCAACAAGTGGTGTTGAGAGAACTGGACAGTTATGCGCTAAAAAATGAAACTTGAGCACCAACTTACACCATACACAAAAACAAATTCAAGGTGGATAAAAGATTTAAATATAAGCCATGACACCATTAAAGTCCTAGAGGAGAACATAGGCAGAAAAATCTCAGATATTTCACGCAGCAACATTTTTACTGATATGTTCCCTAAAGCAAGGGACATTAAGGAAAGAATAAACAAATGGGATCTCATCAAAATAAAAGCTTCTGCATGGCTAAAGAAAACAGTATTAAAATAAAAAGAGAACCAACCGTATGGGAAAACATATTTGGCAATGATACCTCAGACAACAGTTTTATCTCCAAAATATATAAAGAACTTACACGACTCTCTAAGAAGACAAGCAACCCAATTAAAAAATGGGCAAAAGACTTGAACAGACACTTCTCCAAGGAGGACATACAGAGAATCCAGAGACACATGAAAAGATGCTCAATATCGGTAGCTATCAGAGAGATGCAAATTAAAACCACAATGAGACACCACCTCACACCAGTCAGAATGTCCATCATAAACAAAGCAACAAACAACAAGTGTTGGAGAGGTTGTGGAGAAAAGGGGACCCTAGTGCACTGTTGGTGGGATTGTAGACTGATACAACCACTATGGAAAGCAGTATGGAATTTCCTAATAAAACTAAAAATGGATCTGCCTTTTGACCCAGCAATTCCACTGCTAGGATTATATCCTAAGAACCCTGAAACACCGATCCAAAAGAGCCTATGCACCCCAATGTTCATAGCAGCACAATTTACAATAGCCAAGTGTTAGAAGCAACCTAGGTGCCCATCAGTAAATGAGTGGATCAAGAAACTGTGGTACATTTACACAATGGAATTCTATGCAGCAGAAAGAAAGAAGGAGCTCCTACCCTTCGCAACAGCATGGATGGAGCTGGAGAGCATCATGCTAAGTGAAGTAAGCCAGGAGGTGAAAGACAAATACCATATGATCTCACCTTTAACAGGAACCTAAACAACAAAACGAATAAACAAGCAAAATATAACCAAAGACACTGAAATTGAGAACAGACTGACAATCACCAGAGGGGAGAGGGGAGGGAATTTCAGGGGAAAAGGGGAAGGGTTTACAGGAACAAGTATAAAGGACACATGGATAAAAACTAGGGGGGTGGAAATGGGAGAGGGGTGGGGAGGGCTGGGGTGGTGGGCTGGGTTGGGAGTAAAAGACAGAAAACTGTACAAGAACAACAATTAAAATAAATTTAAAAATATCTCAATGGAAAAAAAGAAAAAAACTTTAAGTGTAAAGAAATAAAATAAAATATACTATAAAGAGCTACAATAAATAAATAAATCAACATCTGGCATGGTTTGATTATTTAACTTATTTATTGTCTGTCTCTCCCATTATAAGGCAAGGTCTATAAGAGGAGGTATTTTTGTCTTTTCTGTTCACTCTTGTATCTCCAGTGCTTAAAATAGTACTGCACAAAACAGGCACTCAGGACACACGTGCTGAGTGAATGAATGTCCACTCCATTAGTGCCACATGTATGTCAGATGTGTGTCTACTTCTGACAGGTTGTATGGTTTAATACCAGATTAAAAACAAAGGACAAAGGAAAATTCAAATGACCCTCAAAGTCTGTTTCTCAGAGGAAAGACCCTTTAAAGGTAGGAATCTCAGTTTTAGCAGGCAGAAGAACTTAATCCAATTAAGGATGTAGCTATTATTGCCAAGCATGAGGTTACAGATAAGCAAATGAATGAAGATAACGGCTATGAACCTTGTTATCCTGACCTTGCAATGTCTTCCTTCTCTTCTTTGGAACCTGAACCTAACTGGCTCGGAATTGTGCTCAGCAAAACAAGGAGACACACTTGAAGGTCAGAATCATATCATTTTAAAAATAGAAGAAACTACACCATGGACTTAGTAAAATAGTTGACTTCTTTTATATTTTCCTGTATGTATGGAGTATTTTTAAAATTGTTCTATTCTTCCCTACGTCTCCCGTTTATTGTCAGGTTCCTGAAGCTAAGGGCACCCACATTAACCAAATGTCTTACAGAATCAGAACAGTAAGGGCTCAACCAGGCAGTTCTCCTGAAGGGAGTGTTGAAAATACCAGACGCGCTCCTCAGCAGTGGTATAGTACGTAAGGACGGAACGTCTGCCTATGTTTTGCAGAAATTGTTTCCAGCTATACTAGAATCTGATATGCTTTAAAAACATTTTCAATTGTCTCTGGAAATGTACCCACCAAAATTACAGCAGCAGGTCTGTCTTTTTTGCCCCTTAAATTAGGGACAAGAGGCCAGAGTAAAGTGGCACAAAAATAAAATCTATGCCACCAAGGTATAAAAGCCCATATTACAAAAAAATATATATATATATGGCTATTTGTCCAGTCATTTTGATATCCACGAAAATCCTCAAATAGCAAGTGCCCTTACTTAAAGATTGTCCCAGGAAAACAGCAGATTAAAGAAGGGAGGTAACCGGAGGAGGGAAGTCTCACACCCTGTGCAAACAGCCCTCTGGGCGGCCAAGGGCAACACATCTGAATGGGTTCCAGGGGCGGTGGCGGCGGCGGCGGCTGCTTCTTCTTCTTCTTCTTCTTCTTCTTTTGTTAATTTCCACAAAGAAGTACTGAGCAGACATCAAGAAAGGAGTGAGTGAAAACATTTCATTATTACTATTCATTTCGGGGGGAAAAGGATATGTAGTTTAGTTAATGATTTCTTAAGGAACGAAAGTAGAAAGCCCTCTGTCCAGAAGCGAGTAATTCTGAAGCCCTGTGCGGACCCACTGACGGAGACCGAGGGTGGGAACCCGCGGGAGTGTTCCTGTTCGCCCCTCAACTGCCCGGCTGAAGGCCCTGCCGCAGCCACCAGCAAACAGTGGCATCTAAGCCGTATATACGTACGAACCCTGGGTTGTTAGGGTCCTTCGTTCAGGGGAAGGGAAACCAAGCTTAAGCAAGTTAATAGCTGAAATGGGAGCTGACCAAGATGGAAACTTAGGAGGCTCCGGAGCT
This sequence comes from Anoura caudifer, assembly GCA_004027475.1. Lineage (NCBI taxonomy): Eukaryota > Metazoa > Chordata > Mammalia > Chiroptera > Phyllostomidae > Anoura > Anoura caudifer. The sequence goes on along the minus strand of PVKU01015917.1, from coordinate 9,827 downwards.
CCCCTTCTAAATACATGGGTGCACCAAATACACAGCTACATATGGAGCAATTCCCTCTGAAAGAGATCCAGAAACAGCTGATCGACTCCTGCTCACCTGGCAAATAAGAACGTACCCACATCTAAATGGGTAGGAAGATGCTGAGACACACATTTGCCACAAACCCCGCCACCAGCACGACAACATACAGTGGGGGTGGAACCCCAGCTCCCACTTTCTCCCTGGGGAAAGAAGGGTTGTACATGTGGAGCCTTGACCTTAAAGACTCTCACTGGAGAGATGGGCCCCCAAAACATCGAGCTCTGGCCTGCATCCATGAGAACCCCAAGACTACAGCAAACAAAAAAGCAGTCCTTCATGGGCCCACAGGCCCTACCATGGCTGTCCCCCAGGGCTCAGTGCAGAGGGAGCTGGCAAAGACACCCACCTCCCTGTCTTTCTTTGGAAGGGCTTTACCTGCTTGCTCTAGGAGATGCTGCCTGAGGGTCAGGCTTCTAATTTAGCAGGCAGTTAGGGGCCGCTGTGGGTCTTCTCAGAGACCAGAGAAGCCTTTGGACACCTCCCATCCCTCTCCCTCCATCCCCCTCCAATAATAAAACCATGTTGCCGTATCTCCCTGGAAGGAGGTTGTGCCCAAGTCTGGTGGCCCAGCTTTTGCAGCAACTACCCAAGGGCTCTCCTGGCTCTGACAGGCAATGGGGCTTGCATTGCTGAGGCCCACAGGACTGCAGTGAACAAAGAAGCAGTTCTTAACAAGTGCAGTTCCGCTTATGTCTATATATAAGGGCCAGCACAGAGGGAACGGACAAAAAGGCCCATCTCCCAGTTTCTCCCTGGAAAGATTTAACCATGTGTTTTCCTAGCTGCCGCCTGAGGGTCTGGCTTCTAATCGGACTGCATCTAAGTGCTGACCATGTTCCCCCACTTTGAGACACAGACAGGTCTTGACACATCCCCTTTCTACTGGGAGCCGCTGAAAACAAAGACGGCTGCTTGGACAGTCACCAAAGTTTGTGAGGCAGACAGGGCTGGCTGAGCGACAGGGTCCGTCTCCCATGCAAGACCACTCCAAGACCGGCGGAGGGGGCTTTTGTATCTAATGCCTAGAAACCTCACAGAGAGTCCAGGAAAATGAAGAAATAGAGGAATATGCTTCAAACAAAAGAACGAGGTAAATCTCCAGAAACAGAACTAAATGAAAGAGAGGTGAGTTATTTACCCGACAGAGTTTAAAGCAGTGGTCATAGACATAGGAGGCCAGCTCCTTGGCATAGATCTTGAAAATGATTCTTTGAATTTGACACCAAAAGCAAAAGCAACAAAAGCAAAAATAAGCAAATGGTACTTATCAAATTAAAAAGCTTCTGCACAGCAAAAAAATGAAAAGGCAACATAAAGAATGGCGAATATTAGCAAACCATGTACCTATTAGGGGGTTAATACAACTCAATAGCAAAAGATACAAAACCCAATTTAAAAATGAGCAAAGGTCCTAAAGAGATATTTTTCCAAAGAAGATATCCGAATGGCCAACAGGTACCTGAAAAGGTACTCAGCATCACTAATTGTCAGGGAAATGCCAATCAAAACCACAATGAGCTATCGCCTCACACCTGTTAAGATGTCTATTATCAAAAGCACAAGAGATAAATGCTGGCGAGGATGGGGAGAAAAGGGAACCCTAGTGCACTGTTGGTGGGAACGCAGACTGGTGCAGCCACTGTGGAAAACAGTATGAAGATGCCTCAAAAAATTAAAAATATAACTACCATAGATCCAGCAATCTCACTTATGGATATATATCTAAAGGAAAAATCTAAATCTAAAAAAAATACCAAAGTCATAATGACAGAGCGTAGAAAAGTGGTTGCCAGGGGCTGAGTAAGGAGTGGGGGGGAACAGGGAGATGCTGGTTAAACAGTACGAACTTTCAGTTCTAAAATGAATAAGCACAGTTAATTACACTGTATCGTATAATTGAAGTTTATAAGAGTAGAACTTAAATGTTCTCATAAATAAATATCTGAGGTTGTTAATATGCTAGTAAATTCAAAGAGGAAAATCCTTTCATAATATACAGAAATATCCAAATCCTCACTGGATATTTTAAGTATATTACATATATATTTGTCAATTATACCTTTAAAAAGCTGAAAAAAGAAAGGAAGACCTCCTTGCAAAGGAGCGGCGAATGGGTGGGCGGGATCACAAATGCCCAGACAGGTCGGCATGGTAGCAGCCAGGAAATACCAAAAGAACGAAAGCATCTCCTTTGCCATGTTTGCATCTCCAGTTCTAATCTGTCATACACTTCCTAACATGACCCATTCGTCTGAACCGGTCACAAACCTGGAATGTTGGTAGTGCTGTGGACAGTCATCCTGAAACAACCAACCATCTCGGGAATACTGATGGTGTGGCCACGGTAGGGCCTGGGCGTGGGCAGCCATTCCCGCCTATTATGTCAACTCTGCTTATGGACACGAAGAAGCTTCCTACTGGTCAGCCGGCATTCAGCTACGACTCCTTATTTTCCTTACTCTGTGCAGGGTCATCAGTCATTCTAATAGCATGTCACATGATTCACAAAACAAAGAATTAGGAAGGGTCGCAGGCTACTCTTGCCCCTCAGCATGAACACACACGGATAGACTGCTGCCCTAGCTCCAGAAAACCAAGGCAGCGGAGAGATGCCGGTGACCACGTGCTACAAAACAAGGTTCTTCAATTGCGAGTTCCAGATTCTACTTTTGTCACTTTTTGATAGTCCAAATGTCCACACAGTTTGGGAGAGCTGCAATTGTTAATGCTTTCATAAAACATCTCAGTTTAAGGATGATATTTGCTCATGTTCCCCCACTAAGCGAATCTTCCAAGTTCCTTGTCACTCAGAATCACCAAGGCCCTCGTGTATTACCACCCCTGAGCAATCAGTCTGTGTTTGGAAGAGGTGTTGTTTGAGGTTTTGGTGAACAGAGGACAGATTCTATAAAAAGAGAGAATGTTCAGGAAAAGTAGTCACTGGGGATTTCATAGGTTAAGACAGATTCATATTATGCTCACAATGGAGAATTGTACAAGACTTACATTTATGAGCCTTCAGTCCTTCAAAGGAAACAGGTCCAATCTCGTAGTACTCATATTCCCAGGTGTAGTCAGAACTAGTTGCAGACTGCTGAGACGTTCTGTTAGAAATTAACCTCTGGGCAGACATCTCCACCCTGCACAAACGGAGAAAGGCAGATGCAGAACCTGTTAATTCATCTGCTCAGGTACTCTAATTGCTCCTGACCACTCTTGGGAGCTGAGCAGGAAAAGCCCTCAGGAAGGTTTCATCCCCCTGGTCAAGGAGAGGCCCTCACGGGGGCCCATACCTCACACCAAGTGACCATTCTTTCCTTTTCTCTCGCCTCGAGAATGGAATGTGTTTGGTGTTGGACACCATGCCTTGTTCCGTTGTTGTCCCTCAGAATTTACCCCTGTGCCTGGCACAACATCAACTTCTGAGAACCGATGAAAGAGGGAAGGGAAGGAAGGAGAGAGCACATCAATGTCTCTGAGTGTACATCTTCCGCCTCACCGCCTGTACCCGTGTGGGCAGGTGAGGCGCCTACACAGAATGAGCGAGATCCATATCACAGGTGAACTAACCCGGTTTTTCCCTGTTGAGCCCCTGCTGTGCAGCAACAAAGACCTGCAGCCTAAGTCTAACGGAATGGGGTGAAGAAGAGAGAAGTGGACAAGAAAAGCAGCCAAGTGGGAGAAGATCCTCAACGGAAGACTCACTCTTGCCACCTCCTAAAGTTTGCCCTGGTTTTAGGGTGTCCCAAGTGTCTTCTTTCTGATGATTTCAGATCGGAAAATTCTGACTTCTTTGAGAGAACAGGGTGCACGATGCAGCATGGATACCAAAGGCGCCAAGTCAGCCGCGCCAGTGTCCCGTACTGAGCCCCTACGGCAGACGAGACGCCGCACACCATGGGCGGTAAAGACGAACGGGGACTTTGAGCACACACAAGTCGGGAGGGTCCGTGCTGAGCTAGGGCTTACGGAAGTTCTCACACTCCGTGTGATCGCGAGAACCCTGCGCTCGAGGACTCCACAGGAGGAATTCTAAGGCCCTAATAAAGCTCTGTGGTTCTAACATCCCCTCCCCTTAACTGCCTCTTCCCCTCGGTTAAGACCCCTCCATCTGGCACGCAGGCTGCAGCATGCATATGGCTTGGCTGGTGCGCATGCCCTGGGCTGCAACCCTTTCTTTTTCCTGAATAAACCCTTTTTGTTGATGAACCGCCTGATCGACATGGGATAGGGGGAGATGCTTGAGACACCAGGACACCACAGGCCTTCCTTTACAACAGGGAAGGAATAAAATGTGACAAAAAAAAAACGAACTGTAATTTGAATGAAATACCAGCCAAAACCAAGACTCGCTGAGCAGTCACCACCACTGGGGCCCACCCACCAAAACTATTTTTTTTTTAATTTTCCACCAAAGTCTTTCTGAGGCTCCCCTTCTCCCACCCCTGCCACAGGTCAGCATCAGCCACCTCTAGAGCACAACCCCCAGGGAATCGGAAGCACACTCTCCGCCATGCTTCTGCACCAAGGCCTGAGTCTCACCTTTCCCTCTTCCCCACCCGCTATAGAGACAGACGCCACCCCCTGGGCACCAAGTTGTTCAAGAGACAAGTGCCCCGATCCAGAGCTGCAGGCCAGTGTCAGAGTCGGAGCGGGACCCCGAGTGCCCCGCCAGGCGAATTACTCCTCCAAAGCAGAGGGGAATGTACCAATTCTTATTTGGGAAAGAAAGCTACACAAATCCTAAGAATAGCTGACCTTTAAATAAGCATTCAGCTACCTTTCTGATGCCAGCACAAAAGTAACACAAAACCCCCACAGCATGTCATCTCTGGCTTTTCTCTTATTTGAACAAGAGGCTGTTTCCCTCAACTTCAAAATTAATTTCCTCAGGAAATGAGAATTAACAACCCAAACCTGAGAGGTACTATCCTCACTTATGAGAATTTTATGAGAGAGAAAGAGAGAGGAGTAGCTCTTCAGTTACAGGGCTCAGATAAACATAATTTCTATCTGAGAACGTGACAAATTTCACACCAAACAGGGGTAACGTCAGCGGACTTGAAGTTGGAAGACCAGGGCTTCATCCTTGCTCTGCCTCCGTTTGCTGTGCGGCCAGGTGAGACGGCGCACCTCTCCCAGGCACACGGACCTCCCGGCTGCCCGAGCTGCTGCCGGCAGGAAACGGTCCCAGCCGTGGTCACCAACAGCCACCTTCAACACCCACCTGGCCCAGGTCTCAAAACTGGTGTTTCTGCTTCTACTCTTCCTAACCCATTGAAATGCTTTCCCCACACATCAGCCAATGACTTAAAAAAAATAAAAATTAAAAAATTGTCCCTGTCATTCTTTTGCTTAATACTTTAAATGCTTTCTTATTGATGTAAGGACAAAGTCTAAAATCCTTAAAATGCCCCCGGAGGTCACGACTTGGGCCTGATGTCTTCTCCGGTCGTGCCGCATGCCCTGCCAAACTGTGCTTGCATTGACTGCATTTCCTCAGACGCGCTGTGAGCTCGCTCCCCGGGCCCTGCGGTTCCCTCTGGTAGGAGTGCCCTTCCTACCACCCGCCCTAACCGGTCCCCGCTCCCTGGGCTTGCCCTTCATCTATAGCAGGGCTGGCAAATCCCGCCCACCACCTGTTTCCGTACAGACTGCAAGTGAAGAATGATTTTTACCTTGTTTAATGGTCGAAAAAAATCAGAAGAATAGTAGCATTTTGTGACATGAGAAAATTATATGAAATTCAAATATTGGTGTCACAAATAAAGTTTTGTTGAACACAGCCACGCTTGCTGGGCTTTGGTTTGTTTGTTGTTGTTGTTTTATGGCTTCTCTAGTATTACGATAACAGAGCTGAGTATTGTGACATAGTATTTCCCAAAGGCTAAAATATTTCCTTTCTGGTCTTCTGTAGAAAGAGTTTGCCAATCCCTCCTCTAGAGCCATGGACAAAAGTGATCTGAGCTTCATCTTTCCCATCAAGAAAATGAAGATGATATCAGTGCCTACTTCGTGAAATTGCCGTTGAAGACTAAATGGGATATTACGTAACATGTGCATAGCCAGGGCCCAGGTTAAGATCAATAAGTAGTGGCCAGGACTGTTGTTATTAGCTAAGAAATGTGAGTCTGGGAGAGAAAAGCCTAGGTTTGTTCTTCTGTCACCAGCAACTCCCTTGTCAGCCAGGTGAACCAAATTCGCCATGAAGGTAACTGATCTATGTGTTCTAGACAAATGAATAAAAATCATGGTAAAAAATAACTCAGAAAGCATTTGTTCAGATGACTTAAAAGTTATAATGAGAAACATGCACCTCATGGAATTCATGCTGTTCCATCAAAAATATGACCACAATCTCTCTTCCTTTTTGTTGAAGGGAAAGATAAGGCGGTCTGCCTTGGTCACATCATTTTACTGGAAACCAGTGTTCCAGACAATGTAATAAACAACAGAGCAGAGGGAAGCACCAGGCTTCACCTGGTGTCGAAAGAGTTCATAGACAAGTAGCAAAGCATACATAAAACAATGAAAACGACGCTGGGAGAGGTTTCCCACGTTCTGTCCAAGCCCCGGGCTACGCTGCTCTGCACATCTGTGCACGGTGCTGGCCCCCATCGGCGGCCTTCCTGCCACTCTCCCAGGTCAAGAAGCAGCGTGAACACCACCCTCACCGAGGCCGGGGGCTGCCAAATAGAACAGATCTGGGAAAGAGTCCTGTACACGAGGTATCAGCCACGCACCCGCCACAGAAAGCGTCTTTCTTCGTCATCCCTTCTCTCTCTCTCTCCCCATTGCACCGCCAGGCCTGTTCATTTGCATGGACCATTTGGGGATGGAGCAAGACCAAAGGGTGCTGAAAGTCCTGTGTGTGGAGACCCTGGACGTGGAAAGCCTGTCCTTTGCCCCGACAAAGACCTGGAGGCAAGAGCGAGTGAATAACCGAGCCAGAGGTTCTGAGTGAGTGACGCCCTCCGAGGCCCTCCGGGGAGGCCGGATGAGAAGCCAGACGACCTCTCCCCAGCCCCCACCACGTCGGCAGCCTTCATAGAAAAGGCGGGAGCTTCTGTCTCCACTGCTTTTCCCTCTCAGGTCTCGAATCCCAAAGGTAGGTCTGAAGGACAGAACTTCCGGCCTCTCTTTTAAGGCAGTCACCCAGCCCCCTTGCAAAACCTCACAAGGCAGCGTTTTTTCATCTAAGTTTCAAAGCAATCAGACTGCACCCCCGAATGCACAGTTACCCACGGCAAGCGGAAGGCTGTCCCGAGGCTCCATGATCAAAGCCCAAGGTTGCCTTTCTGAGGCTTTCAGAAGCAAGCTGTCACTGTTTCACCATTTGGAGGCTGCCAGCACGTCTGGGTAGCTGCCCCCACAGTCTGATATTCTCACCACGGTGAGGAATATCTGGGTCATAACAGGCAGCGAGGGCAAGGTTGCCGGGCACCACGTGCATGTGGGGGTGCTGGAAGCAGGCAGCACTGGGGGGAGCAGCTGCCTTCTGCACCTCTGCGGCTCCTGCACAGCCCCCCGCCCCTATTTTCTTAGTGTGGGATACTTCATGATAATGGCATCTTTAAAAATAACTTCCTCAAGAGGAAACGTCCTAACCAAGCTTCCTGGAGCAGCAACCATAGAGACTAGTTGCTCTTTTAAACAGCTGAAAGCACCCTTGCCAACAATAATGAAAAGAGAAGACCTCACCTCAAAGCCACGCTTGAAAAGGAGGTTTACCTGTGCGCAGGGTAGTTTAGGCCAACTGCTGGGGGGAGACGGAGGCAAAGATATCTCAAACCCCAAAAGAAAGAGCACGATGAGGAGGCCCCAGGTGCTCTTCATGGCTGTCTAAACACCACCCCCTGCCCCCAGCCCTGTTCCCGACGCCTTCATCCCTTCTCCGACCGTAGCACAGGTTCCCACGCCGCTCCTGGGCTTTCTGTTTGCTTCCTGAAGACAAGGTTAGGGAGGTGTCCTGGGACATAGACCCTTCTATGGAGTCAGTACAGGCCCTTCCTCAGCATCCTTGGTGGGTTATGATGGGTGCACAACCAAGGGGACCGTTACCTTGGAAATGGACAACCTTTATTTCCATATTAAGGGGTAAACATCAGCTGAGGAGTTTTCCAAGAGACTGCCAACTCAGGCACGGGACTCACACATTAAGGAAAAATTCAAAAGATGCTTATGAACCCTGAAAAATGAGTGTGTGCAGACACACCCACCCACACACACACACACACACATACACACTCACCAACAACAGCTCAGCCAGAAAGAGCAGCCAGAGGAGCACTCCGGCAGCTGCCGGCCAGTGCCACAGACCCAAAGAGCCACAGCGACCAGCCTGTACAGAGGAAGGCCAGGTGACCTGCTCAGATTCCAGACCAAAATTCCCAGCTGCCCCAGCCGTGTGATGCTATCTTCCTTCTCCTCAATGCATGAACTCCAAAGGAGGGCATGCCCCTCGCGACACCAACCTCCGTTCTGGCCTGGGTCATCAAGGTCTCATTAGTTACCGGTTCTTATGTCTTTCTTCCTCCTATTCCTAGGAACAAGGGTTCCTAGAACGATACAGAGAAATCACCCTCATGACCCACCACCCAGTCCCTCTCCCACGGAGGCATCCGAGAAACCAAAGGTAAAGTCCCACCGGCCCGCACTCCAGTGGCTGAGAATCCCAAGAGTCAGAATCACAGCTTTAGAAGCGTAATCCCCTCATCGCACGGAGGTGGAGCCAGGCACCCCAGTCAGAGCTGATGGTGCACCCTGCTTACCTGCATCTAGGTGGGTAGGACCACGCAGACATCAAATGAGAGACTGCAAGGTTTTACGTTGGGCTCATGGTTAGACCAGAGCCAGCTGGATATTTCTAAGGCATTTCTACAAGGCAACATGTCCCAGCAAAGAACCACGCTTTACCCTGTGAAGTCAGAGACTTTGCAGGCGCCTCCCAGGGCAGCGCTTAAAAAATGCTGACACGTGTCACCTCTTCCAGACAAGATGAGGGTGCAGCAAACACGGCTCACAAGCACAGTAAAAATCACAACTAGGCTGCAAAACAAGTATCACCCAGAATCATCAGAATATTGAGCCTTATAGAAATCCGACAACCAAGGAATTAAAGAAGCCACATTCATCCAGATGGATAAAAGGGGCAGAGACACGCAGGGAGGCATGGAGAGGCAGAGAGATGCAGAACAGGTGGTCCCATAAAAATCAGGAGCGCTATCTCAGGAGCAAGGAGCAAGGGAGCCCCACACCAGACCTCCCAGCCCAGGGTTCCAGCACCAGGAAGGTAAGTGCCCACAACTTCTATCTGCAAAAAACAAGCAGGGGTTGGGGAGGTGGGAGAAACTGGGATTCTCGGGAGTCCCCTTAAAGGGCCTGCAACGGACTTAGGACTTACACAGACTCATTCCCTCTGGGGCTTCAGCCCCGGGGGAACAGCTGGGAGGGCATCAGCGGCCCGCAGGGAGAAATGCAGGTGTCTGATAGCAGGGAGAACGCTGGGAGAGAGCTTCCTCCCGGACAAAACTCCAGAGGACAGGAAGTGGCATCGTCCCCTCCCCGAGCCCTCCCCACACAGGGCCACAGAGCGTGACCCGGGTTGCCCCGCCCGGAGTTGGCCAAGACAGTCCGGGTGCGCGGTCCTGTCTCTCCTTCCACCGTCTCCTTCCACCGTCTGCTTCCACCGTCTCCTTCCACCGTCTGCTTCCACCGTCTCCTTCCACCGTCTCCTTCCACCGTCT